>JAAGNO010007610.1:16776-34676 GCA_033439905.1 Ceryle rudis | reverse complement strand
TGGGGTACACCACTAGTCACCAGACACCAGCTGGATGTGGCACCATTCACAACCACTCTCTGTGCCCGGTCATCCAGACAGTTTTTAACCCAGTGGAGGATGCACTTATCTAGGCCACGTGCTATCAGCTTCTCCAGGAGAATGCTGTGGGGGACTGTGTCAAAGGCTTTTTTTTTTTTTTTTTTTAATTTTTCCCTGTAGCTGTGTATTTACTTCTGTAAAGCCTTTTGGACACAATTTACATATAAAATGTTAGACAAAATAATACCCCATTGCAAGAAGTTTGGGCTTACACTGCATCCACAGCTGGTAGTAATAGAAAAACTGGAACATTATCAAGTTGATTGTGATACTGATTGAATAAAGAGCTGTGATTTCATAGTCTCTCTCTCTCTCTTTTTTTTTTTTTTTGTAATATAAAGCTCTAACATGTCTTTCTGTGCAATTTCATTAAAAAGCCACATGCTTCAGTTTTGTTTGGCAGGAAACAATGGGCATTAACAGACCAGTGACCAGCATTTGGCAAGTACCTTGTCCAGAACACGTATTTACTCGATAAACAAGATATATAGAGTTAGGAAACTGCTGATTTGGTGGTGCAAAGACTGTGAATATCTTCTCATGTCAAAAGCATGTGGTGCCTTTCTCATAAACCCTACAGGTAGAGTATGTGTCATTCTTTAACGCTGCTATAGGGAAAATTGCAAAATGGAAAAAATACTAATAAGCTTTTCCAGACGGCAGTATAAAAACATTATTGCTTCTGCTACCATGTCTGCTATTTATTATATCTCCTGTGACCCAAACATGGCTTAACTCTATCATAAGTTTCCCTCAGTACAGTTCTGTTGGAAATACCTAGGACAGAAATATGGAGGTCTTCTGCTGAAGAGTTTACTTCATTTTCATAATTTTGTATTAAAATGCTAGGCTTTTTTTGAGGTAGTTTATCTGGTCCTGGGATTTGAAACTATTTTTTTTTTAGTTTGATTCTAATTCCTGTATTTGCTATTCATCCAATTTTGACATCAGCTATATAGAAGGGAAGACCACAAGATATCATGACATGAAGACACTTTTAAAGTCATGGTTTAGCTAAGTTCTTAGGCTCAAGCCTTTTGTTGTTGTGACAGCAGAAGATGCCACTATATATGCTGTTATCCAGCAGTGCTTAAATGCTCTAGAGGGCAGTTTCTCAATGCTCAGTCAGTGCTAAGTCAGGGACTGTAAAGGAAAAGGCACCTTCCCTGGGAAGCCACACTGAAAGCCATTGCAGGACTGGTGCCCAGGAGGTGACCAGTGAGGGGTTCAAGCGGAAGAAGAGGCTCCCAGGAAATCCACATGCTGGATCCAGCCTGCAGGAGGAATCATCCCCATTGCCAGAAGCCTGCAGCCTTCTGCAAGTTTTTTCAGTATCTCCTCAGTCATATCCTCTTTAGTACCTGGAAGTATACTCACCACGATGTGCCCTGCTGCATGGTAGGTCCACATGCACATCCATGTTAAGGCCTGCAAACATATTACATTTGTAAATACTAGCCTAACTGTGCTATTGATTGCTCCCACAACATAACACTGACCCAGACCAGTACTACCCAGTGAAGGTGCATCAGTTTCCTAGAAACAATGTGAATCAAATGAATTGTTGCAGAAAGTCAGTGAAATCCTTATAGAGACATTCTGGATTCACATCAAGAAATTAAGCCTGAATTAGGTGTGGTTTATAAAGAAGAGCTAAATATATGGTACTTGGGTACTGTTTCAGAAGTCAAAGTTAAAATCAGAGCTACCATTCTTCCATGGAAAAGACTTATGAGGTGAATAGCCTGAGAGACTGGACACAATTTTCTGTTGTGGACTCTTCTGCTAAGTGGACTCTTCCTCCAGAAGAACGTGTAGTGAAGGAGTCCAAGTTTAGTGCCATGTAGCTCCCGAGGAGGGATGAAATTGTTGCTCATGCTGCACGGAGTGAACCAAAGCATGCTGGCTGAAATGAACAGGATCACTAAGGAAGGATTTCTGGCCACCAAAAAGGCACTTGCCTGTAGGTGTTAAAATCCTCTATTTGTGAGATCAGTGGTTGAAAAGAATCCACCTATTTTGGAGTGATTCTGTTACACACTAGTAGAAACATTATCCTGAGCAAGGTTTGTATATTTTTCTCCCCTCTTGTCTCAGTGAATACATGTCATTGCAAAAACTGTCTGGAATTCTTTTCCTTGGATTTATGGGGATTTGCTTTCCCCAGGGATGTACTGATGTTATATGTATTTGGCATTAATGATTTTGTATTGAGACATTACTGAATCTGAGAGCTGGCCCATCTGTATGCTGCTGGCTTGCTTACTCTTAAACTTAATGGATTGCTGGGTTAGATTTTAAGAGAGTTTCTGAGAGAACAGCTTCTGGGAAATCTAGTCCTTAATCTGTACTAGGGCAGATGAATGTTTGCCATTTCTAACAACCTTCTTCCTTTAGTGGCTTGAAATCTGTATGCTCCTAGGCCAGTCAGTTACCTCCTGTTGTCTCCTGCTCGCAGCAATCCCATAATCCCCCAAGACATCAATCAGATCATGTAGTAATGGCATATCTAATACAGAGGGGATAGTTATTAATATCTACCAATCTATTAATTAAAGAGTTAAGGATTAAAAGATATTTTTTATTTGCTGAGAGGGAGCAATATTAAGCTGCAAAGCATGTGTGGCATTTGTGTGTCCATATACATAAAGGAATCCGGAAGAACGTGATGACCCACCACCACCAGTCTGAATTAGTCCTGCTTCCACTGAAATGAAAAAAAAAGCTTTAAATGAGACATTCTTAAATTTGGGTTAGAAAGGGAGCTAAGTGAAGCTGGTTATGTCTGTGAAGTTCAAACAATTTTCTTACTTGCCCCTCAAGAGATGCAGGTTACAAGCTGCTTTGGGCTCGGACTGTGGTAATGTTGGGTAGACTCTTTGCCATTTTCTTGGGTTGTTTGCTTAGAAAAATGAAGTCTGTTTAAATAGCATTTCTTTCCCACACTATGCGCTCTGTCTGACTAAAATGCTGAAAGACTTTCTCTTAACCTTCATGTGGACTGTCATAGAAACCTAGCACTTTAGAGAAAAAAAAGAAGTGACCTTGATAGTCTGTTTAGCTCATCTGTCCTCCCCCCAGCCAGGATTAATTTGTGTCTATATAATACATGATTCCTAATTATCCAGCATTTTCTTGAAAGCTCTGCTTGTAGAGACACACCACACCCCCTCCACCCCAGTCTTCTCAGCTGTCCTCTTCCAGTGTCTCATTATGCCTGTGAGTATGAAGTTTTTTCTACCGTGCTCTTTTTTTGGATTCCCAGCACTGACTGTTTCTTCACATTCAGTGCCCAGACCTGGAGATGTTGTTCCTCCAATCAAAGTTTCACCAAAACACATCACAGAATCAGTCACAGAATCACAGAATCAGTCACAGAATCACAGAATCACAGAACAGTAGAGGTTGGAAGGGACCTCTGGAGATCATCTTGTTCAACCCCCCTGCCAAGACAGGTACACCTAGAGAAGGCTGAACAGAACACATCCAGAAGAGTGGAGCAGAGGACAATGCATTGATTTTTTTGGACAAGATCAAGATAGTTAAATAAGGTTGCAGCTTCAGGTTCCTTCAGGGATTTGGAAGTTCCATGAGCATTTCTTTGGATTCCGCTGCTCATGTGCTCTCCTTGCTGTGCTCCATCAAGAATTCAAGGGCTCTGAGTTGTGGCAGGCCTTCTAGGAGTGCTCTGCTCTCCCTGTTTCCGTGAAACAAGAGCTGCTCATCTTGTTCTCTCCAGTGTTAAAAGATTTCCTTTAGTAAGAAAGGGAGACAGGCTTGTTCTTATTTTCCCTCCCCAGTTCATGCAGTGATGGTAAAAGTGGCAATCCTAGTGCACTCTGAAGATGGCAAAACCACCAGTAGGAAGAACTTGCCCATAGCCACGTTCACAGACAGCCTGGGCTGCTGGCAGAAAAAAAGACATCAAGACCGGTACCACAGGGAGTCTGGTGGACTTACTGGAGAAGAAGGAAGGCAGGCTTCCTTTATGGTGCAAAATTGTTGTTCCCTTGTGTGACTCAGCTGACTCTCTCTTGGAAGAGGCTGGCATAATTAGGCAATGTGGGTGACAGTCCCACCCTCTCTGCAAGAGTTTGTTATTTGTGAAAATGTATGTCATGGGGGTTTTCTAGCCATTTGAAAATGTCAGAAGTTCCACAAACTATTTGAGCTCCAGTGTCCCACTTTCTTGAAAATTATTTTGTATTTCTTAATAAACAGGATTGAATTTTTAGATGCTGGTCATGAGGGCTTACATGGGATTAAGAGTGTCTTAAGATTTTATGGAAACGCAGCCTAAACTTGTGGCAACCTAATGTGTTTTGTTTCCCTTTTGTCTAGTCTCAGTCTAGACTTGGTGTGATCCCATATATTCATCATATTTTTAGGTTTCTATGAAATGTACAGTCAATTTCTATTCTTGTTCGGAATGTAATGTTCAGTGTTTGAAAAAACTACACATTCATATGCTTTCTTTGTATTTCAGACTGAAAAGAACATTTCATTGCTCTGTGGGTTAGTGATTTGCTAATACTCAGTCAAACACTGAAGTTATATTTAGCTGGTTCTGTGAAGTGTTCAGCACATGATGCCTCTGACCGGCTAACCCCAGGGGATGTTTGCAGAGCTGGGAAATTATGATACTGGCATCATGGAAGGCAGGTTGAAAAATCTTTCGTGAGTTGAAGATTAAGAAATAGTTGTGAGGGAAAGGATTTGAGTCTAAATAACTCTCTGAGTTTGGCCTAGGATCTATAAGCCAGCTCTTCCTCTGCAGAAGCAATCTGCAGATGTAATACACATAAGAACCCTGTTCATTTGATCATAAAGCCTGTGCAAAACACTAAAGAGAATATGGATGAAACACCTTGGGCTGCCTTTCCAAACTGCTGTGTATATTTCCATGGGATGCTTCTGTAAATGTCAGTGTAAGTGATGATCCTAAATTTCTACTCCTATAAAAATTTCCTTCCTTCTCTATTAGAATCAGAACTCGTGTGGTCCCTAAGCAGATTAATGACTTTGCAATAATCACAGAATGGTTTGGGTTGGAAGGGACCTTTCAAGGTCATCTAATCCAACCCCCCTGCAGGGAGCAGGGACATCTGCAACTAGAGCAGGTTGCTCAGAGCCCCGACCAATCTCACCTGGAATAGTTCCAGGGATGGGGCATCTACCACTTTTCTGGGTAACCTGGGCCAGGGTCTCACAACCCTCAGTGTAAAAAAATGTCTTCCTTCTCTCTAGTCTAAATTTCCCTCTTTTTGTTTAAAAGCATCACCCCTTGTCTTATCGCAACAGGCCCTGCTAAAAAGTCTGTCCCCACCTTTCTGACAGGCCCCTTTAAGTACTGAAAGGCCACAATAAGGTCTCTCTAGACCATGTCACTTAAGCGCTACATCCAGTCTTTCCTTAAACACCTCCAGGGATGGTGATTCCACCACCTCCCTGGGCAGTCCATTCCAGTGTCTAAATGTATATACTAAGAGCCTCATTTGAATTGCTGATAGCCTTGCAGGGCACTGGGAGCCGGAACAGGATTTCCAAAAAAGACATGAAGTATGTGTGCATTAGGACTTTTTCTGGGTTATAGATATATGTTACATGGGCCTTTATGGGAAATGTACTGATCTGCCCTCTTTAAAAGATGTTATAGGTGGGGAGAAACTTTCATATGAGGACAGATTGTAGAGACAAATGACCAGTTTCTGCATCATTTTCCTATGCATAATTTCATTTAGCATCAAAGAAAATGCATTACCTGCATTTTGGCCCAATATATATAGTGTTAGGAAAATATTAATAGCAGCTACAAGAATGACAAACTTGTAAACTAAAGGGCAGCAGTGGTTGAACACCTACACACTACAAAACTGCTGGATCATGAACAGCCTGAGCTGTGGTTCACCCTGGCATGTAGTTTACAGGTGTACAAGACTGTCTTACCACAATTCCCCCAGTGCTGGAGTGGAAGGCTAAAAAGTCCATGCTTACCACCTTGTCCCACTATGAAAGTCTAGGGGCTCTATGGAGGATTCCATGGCTTCTGGCCTTGTCAGCTGTGCTTCATCACCCTGGCAGGCAGGGGCTGGAGCTGGTCTTCATGTGGACCGGGCTGTTCTAGCTCCTGTGCTTCTAAAACTGAAGACCATGTTGGTTTTCTCAGACTCATCTGTTTTGCACCTTTGTAACATAAGTGAAACACTCTGCAAAATACCCATCACGTTACATAACGTGGCTCAACTTATGGAGACAGAAACCATAGAGCAAGGGAAAATGGCAGATGGGTATGCTTTGGGTAGACACTCGTGTGTGATTACAATGGGTTAAATAGATTTTATTTCATCACAGCTACCTTGGCTGTAGGAAGTAATACAGAATATTGTTTCCGTCTAGTTAGAACAACTTATCTGACTACTTTTTTGATTAATAAAGTCTGCTCATCAGGTGTTAGGTGAAACTAAATGCTAGAGCCCATGCCATTGTTAAGGGTCAGTGTCAACAAATGGAGAGCTAGGGAAAGGAGACAGGCTGGGAATCACTACAGAAACATGCACAAGACCAGCACTTTCTGTGCAGCTTTCTGTGCAGCTTTCTGTGCATCTGTCTCCCTCCCCAGGTCTGTCAGAGGGTGAATCTGTGCAATGTGGAGCTGCTGGTGGAAAAGGACAGTGTTGTGACTCCTCATAACACACGAGTGTAGCAGGAAAAGGGAGATGAGGTCAAAGATGGGGAGGAAACATGCTCTTCCCTACCAGTCTGTCTGGTCCTTTGCAGAACTGGGAACTGATGTATTCATTCTGGTAGAAGGGTTTTTGTTTTTGTTTTTTTTTTTTTAAATACATAAAAAACTGATACCCATTAATCCCAAAGGAATGAATTTAAAAACAATGTTACTGTCTTAGAGCCAAGTACTTTGAACTGGTGTACTCAGTTCTTCGAAAAGAGTCACTCTGAGTATGGCCTTGTTTGCAGGAAGGTTGGTGTTCTACTATGGTCTTGGTTACAGGGAGGCTCAGTCACAAGCATAAGAGATTTATCTGTTTCTGTAATGCTTCTTCCTTGTTTAGCTGTGGAGGTCATTGCAAATGGATGACTATGCTATGGCCCTCAATTGAAAGAAATACTTCTGAGATGGGGTAACCGAAAAAAGGCAAAAGGTGAGAATAATAGAAAATATAAGTAAGCATAGGGAATTACATGGTACAACTTTTTATCCAGGTTTAATTTCTTGCCAACATTAAATTGTCCATTTCTTTTCCTTTCTGCCATATCTGATTTTTTTTCAGCTGGCAAAACTTTCAAAAGTAATTGAAATTAAGAAATTTGGAAAGGTCTAAAACTAAAAAACAAGCTGCCTTTGACTTTGTTTCCCGTGTCCATGTGGCTGCCTAGAAAGCAGCAGCAGCTGGACAGACAGACAGTTTATGAAAGACAGAAACAAAGTAAGACTTGCCTCTGAAGGAGTGGAAACAAGCTCCCTCCATGGACTTCAGAGCTGCAAACATCAAGAGAATTTCTTTTTGTTGTGATTAATGGCACATTCTTTCTATCTGCTCCATGAACTGGTCAAGAATCGACAAGTGATAAAATGTTATTTGGTAGCTTATCAGAGTCTCTGCCAAAACATAGGACTGTTAATGCAAGGCAATCCTCGAGATAAATAACTAAGTGGCTTTCCATGCTTCTCAGGGAGGACTGGAGCATTTCTTCCTCATCAGCTTTGACTTTTCAGAATAAGCTGCTGGCGTGGTCTTCGCTGAGGCCTCACTCAAGCTATGATGGCAGTGCTCTGCAGGGTGATCTCTGCCTCTTTCCAGATGCGTTAGAATTATCAGGGACAAGGAAACCACCTGAGCACTGGCTGTTACTGCTACTGTCCTACTGATCAGTAATGTTGTCTCATTCGGTGCAGTGAAGTTGTCTCTATTGCTTTCAACCTTTTCATATTCTTGCTGTGCTTTCTTTTGATTTTCTGACACATGCTGTCACTTAGTAATAATAAAGCTGTCAATGGTATCAACAACTGATCTTTTAATATGGGATCAAGAAGTCTGACAAGAGCGAAGGGGATGCCAGATTTCTAGTGACATGTTAATTTATTCAAAGTACTCTGTAAATCATTTCCATTCCTGTTACATGAAGATGATGCCCAGCAAGGTCAGTGCCTGCAAGATAGGATGCAGGCTGCAGAAGGATTTGGCATGTGGGAATTCTGTTAAGTAAATGATTTGGCCAAGCTAATAGCTAAAACCTGCTTGCTAAATATCCTGAAGCAGAGCCTGTAGGAATGAGTTGGATTTACTATTTATTTGAATAGGCTATGAATCAAATTTTCAATTCCAGATCCATATTCCTAGGTGCTCTCAGCAAACAGATAAGCTGTTTCAGAAGAGCCCAGCTCAGTGGCAGATTTTCCCAGGAAGAGTCATTTCCAGAGGATGCTGGGTGCCACTTTGTGCCGAGGCATACGACGCTGCTTGTTTCTTGTTTTAATGAGTATTTTACAGATATTCTAAAAGCAGATCTGTTAGCAAGCAATCCCCACAAAACAGTTCACAGTTTTTGGTGTTTGTTTTTTTTCGTTTTTTGGGGTTTTTTTAAGTTTTTAGTGATTTTAAGTCTTTCTTTGTGTTCAGCAAACACACATAGTACCTAGTTTACAGAGGGGAGACTTTGTAACTTTCTGAAAGGGAGGCATCTTTAGCTATCTCCAAAGTGAGGCATTCAAATCCACTAGTCACTCAAAATATCTAGAAAACCATGCCTGTGAGATGCCACACAATTCTAATACGTTTATACATCACCTAAAGATTAATAGGGGATTTCTCCTGAGGCTGGACTGCAATCACTGGAAAATTAAAGCAGTTTTCTGTAATTTGCAAAAGAAGACCTGGGTAGCCCTCACATCCCTTTGCTGAGGTTTCTTTGTCACCAAGGAAGGCAAACACATAGATTACATTTTGAAATACAGTAAATTTCGTTAATTTCTGTAATTTTCTTTAGAGCCAAGAAGGTACAAGAGAGCAAGAATAATATGGAAAATGAGCCAACCACAAGCAAAGTGGATTTATGCTTCAATGCATAGGCCAGTGACAGGGTGTAGGAAGACTGAGTATTTCATCCCTCTGTTTGATCTGAAACATGAGGTAATTAAATTGGACTGATTTGTTCCAGTGTGTCAACCTCTATGTTCATGTGACCGATAAAGACTGTGCATAGCAAATCATGCATTTAAAAATCAACTCAACAATTTAAAATAAATTATTGTCAACTTTTAGTCCCTTTTACCCTCTTTTGACTCTCTGAGTAGCGTCCTAAACAATGTCAAGCACTTTGCAGGATCTTCTCCATGACCCAGTCCTTCCAAGATATGTTTTAGTGTCTTGGCTAAGGTCAGCTGTAGGATGTGCTGTGTCTCAGAAGCATGGCTGGAGTTCAGGTGCTGTGGCAGCAGTGGTGAATCTGGCTTCAGCTCTGCTCATCCCGACCTTTCTTTATGCTGTATTTTAACAAGGATCACTGCTTGTTTCTGATTCCTCATAGTGCCTTTTGACCTTCAGAGGGCTGTGGGTAGGGTATGCAGCAGCAGATCTCAGGCTCTGCTGTCTGACCCTGTACATTTCTCAGTATATTTTTCTTACAGTACTGTTATGCATGTCCTAGCTCTTATCCTACCAGATCGCAGCTGACATTGTTTTGCATGCCTGCTGGCAGGCACATGGTTATTCTTGTTCTGTTTACAACAGTGAACAATTCTGCCTTTGATTGCATTGTTTTTTGAGGATATTCACAATCCTTTTCTCTTTTCACTTAGGTTTTACATAGGCTGAGTTAAATCTTCAGTATGAGGAGAAGATGCAGAACCATGTCCTTGTCTCCTACTGGAGGAAATACTCCAGCTGGTAATGCACCCTCTTCCAGAGGCCTGACATCAGTTTACTTCTCAGAGCATATTGGTTCAGTTTAAGAGGATCAGCATACCTCCTGGTTGGACAAAAACTTTGTTTCATAAATCCTGTAACTCGTGACCGGTGACAGTATGGTATTGCGAGCTGACAGCCTCTTCTCTGCACCCTTTCTGTTTCTGTTGTCAAAAAGTCACCATGTACAATCCACAGCACCCTATCAATGCTTCTTTTTTTTTTTTTTTCATGAAAAAGAGAGTTACAGAGGAGTTATCCCAAGCTACCAAAAGCTCAGGTTTTCAAAGGTGATTTACAAACATATAAGCAAAGCCTTCCCAAAAGGTCTAGAACCTCTAAAGGTCAAGAACTTTGATATTTGACTGATATTTTTGAAAACTGTGCATCATGACTATAAGGGAATATGACCAGACAGGTCTTTTGCTGTTAACAATATTTTCTGCTTTGTGGTTAGCCATATTTTTCTTTTAAGAACTGATAGATGGCAGTGCCTGCGGAAGAACAAGTCCTCTGAACAAACATGAAGAAGATCACCAAAGTTCCATCGTCAAATAATCACGGAAGGCAATAATATTGGTCAGAGAAATAAGGTGTTAAAGGGTATTAATTGGTAGATATTGCAAATATGACACCGCTAGTGTGTTGTTCAGAGCACACATATGAAAATCTACCGAATTCATCAGTAATTCCCAAGGCCTTAATATGTCAGCGAGGAATTTATCATGAAGCTGTGGTGACCTGTTTGGGTTCTCCTGACAATATTCAGAAACTATGACAACACAAACCTTTAGGAAGAGATGGAGAGTAGCAGACTGAGATGGGGCTTCTGGGAATTGGTATTTGCTTCTTCAACATCAGATGTCTGTGTCACATATGGACAAAATGTTATTAAAAATAAGTAATCTCTAATTACAGTAACTTATTGAAATTAAAAAAAAAATGTTTTATTTAACTGCTTGTATGAAGTTTATACTGCATCCATTCAAGGTAATTTTCCTATCATCTCCCTGATCTGGGAAAAGAGCTCTCTGAAATAGCAGGATAGTTAATCTGAAAAAGAAGTGATCAAAGCATTCCTTTTAATTGCTTTAAATACACATGAGAATACAATGAAGCCTATTCCTCCACTTCCTTATTCTTATAATCTGACATTTTAAGTATTTCTGTACACCTTTCCAGCCCATATGAGCCTGCAAATCCAGCTCATAATGAATTATATTAATTGCTGGCAATCATTATGAGAATATACCTCTGTATTACACACATATTGTTGGGTTCATTTCTGCTATCATCTAGCCATCTGGAATGTATGATATGGTTTACACTAGTCATCAAGGCTTTCTCATTCCTATTCTGGAGAGGGGTGCGCACCTCCAAGGAGTGAATCATCCCATTGTAAGACAGGTATTTGATTTTACATGGTCTCATTTTTAATTTAGTTTTCCACAAAAGGTAATGGCACTTGAGCAGATGTATCATGTCATTTGAGTCAGAAGAGTTTCTACTTCAAAATGCAGGAGGCTGCTGTAGGATCATGAACTCCAGTTTTCTGGGATCCTAAATCAGAGTCTGCCGTTGGAGCAAGACAGATGAACTGTTTGGAATGTAAACAGACTTCTAGCTGGTTTCCACTGGAACAGAACTGAAATCCAGCCATCTTTGGGGATGTTTTCACTTCAACAGACTGACAAAATCTGAAGAAAATTGTTCCACCAATGCTTTTTTAATGTGTATTTTAAAGACATGAACACATTGGAATTCAGGAGGTTTGGATTCAGCTTCCAGCTCTGTGGCTTTGAGGCTGGACGAATAACATCACCTCTGTGTTTTGTTTATCCTTCTGTTCTTTATCTCTGTTGTCCTGTCTTCAGTGACCTCCTCCACTGTGCTTGCATGAGGCAGAATCACAGTAAAAATGGTTGTAATATACATTCATTTAGCTAATCTGCTGCTACGTTGTGTCATTTGTTATGCAGGTTAATAAATATTGCTCCATTTCACACTTACTGAAGTATTCATTTAAAATAAAATTCAGTGTAAGTCAATATATTATTTCTTCATTAAGGAAAAGCTATCCTTTTTATCCTATCAGCATTAATGTTATCTGAATACTTAATCTAAACTTGCTTTTCCTACAGTAACACGTGCATTTGCATGAACAACCTAGTGATAGTGCGTGTACATCCTAGTGCACAATACCTAGTGATCATTAGACATCCTCCATAAATTGAAAATATAGCCAAACCCCAAAGTGCAGTAGGTACTGGTGAGATAAGTGGAACTGTATCAATCTATTAACAGTGGACAAAGAATTAATGTGGGGACAATGTGGCTGGAAAGCAGCTTGTCAGAAAACCTGACTGGACATGGTCCTAAGCAACCTCCTGTAGGTGACTCTGCTTTGAGCAGGAGCTTGGACTAGGTGATCTACAGCCATTCCTTCCAACCTCGGCTATCCTGTGATTCTGTGATTATTAGGGTCTCATCCACTATAAATACAGTACAAAAACGGTGTATGAGCATTATTATATGGTTATTATGTTCACACCTGGATGTTTTACCTAAACCTAGGCATAAGATTTCTAACATATCTGTCCACCTTGTTTTTAGTTCAGTCATAATGGGATACTTTTCAGAAGATTTTACTTGGGAGTATTTTCTCCAGGCTAAGGCTCAATAATAACCTGAAATGGATGGGCAGAAGAAATGAAGTGTAATTATTTATTTACAGTTAATATTGTCTGTTTCCATTAAGCCTATGAAGCAGAAAAAAAAAAAGCCCAAATATAGGTGGAATTCCACTACTAAAGGAGAAGTCATTAAACATAACCTGTAAGAACGGGCAATGTTAGCACAGTGCCTTAGTGATTATAATTATTATTAATTCTTTCTCTTATATTTCACTTGCCCTGTACATGATTACTTCACTAAACCAATTCTGTGTTCTCACATGTGGGTCTCACAGCTTTCTCCCACTACCTCATACTGGAATATTAATACGGATTCACTCTTTGCACTACATATACAGGAAAGATAGGCTTCCTTTCTGAACATAGAGCAACACTCATGATAGGCTTCCTTTCTGAACATAGAGCAACACTCATGAAACTGTTACTCTCTTTACCTTCAAGATATATTTAATTTCTCTACAGGACTCAAACACCTGTGCTTTGTTCCATATGTGCAGCTCTCACTGCAGTGATGTGGCTTTCAGTCATATGAAATTTAGCCCAAGGTCTATTCTACCACCAGGAGATGACATGTCTTTTTCATTTTCACAGTAAATCTGCAGCATGTTGCAAGATGAAATATTTCTGAGACTTTTTTTTGAATGAAGCAAGGTTATTTTGAATTCTGTTCATCACTGGACTGAGCATTTCCTATATCCCATTTGGGCTCTCAAACTTAACAATGAGTAGGTTTTGTATAGCATTAGGCACAAGGATAAATTTCATGCAGTCTGACTGTGCTCCAAATCAGCTTTCTCCCTGGATCATTCCTGTGCATGGGCAGAAGTGATTTCTCTTCATGCCTTTATGAGAACCTTTGCTGTTAAAATCATTACCTGCCTCATAGGTGAGGATGTGCCCTTTTGACAGTGTCTTTGTTCATACTCCTTTAACTCTCTATTTCTGTAAAAAAGCATGTATGTATCTGCACATATATTTTATAACTTCAAAATAGCAAGAGAGACCTATAGTTCTGTTGCAAAATAAAGGAAGGTAAAACTAATATTGCTTGTAAATTCTGTAGTGTAATCCAACTAATTTCTCTGTGAAAGCATCTCTGCCCTCTTGGAGAGCCCCATAGACAGCAGGGACTCCATGCAGGCGCATGAAGCTGTTCTGATGCTTCCACACCTTTACTTGTTGGAGTTAATAACAAGGTAGCAAACCTAGTGATCAGTGTACATGGATTATCCATTGCTTAATCTTACCTTCACTGAAGCCAGAACTAAAATTAATTTCAATATGAATGATTTATCCCTTTTCTGTGTTTCTACCTATGAACCCACATAGACTGTTGGGGTTTACCCAGGCAAATGCTCCGGTGTCAAAAATCTGTAAATTAAAGCCAGAAGGGGCTATCTGTTAGTCCAATCTTTTCATACCACAGGTCATAGCATTTTGCTGAATCGATGTATGTCTGATCTAGAGCAGCATTTTTGCAAAAGCAGTTAATGCTATCTTTTTAAATATGCATAGAGGAGGACACCGTAACCCCTAGGGAGCCATTCCTATGGGTAATTGCTCATGCATTTAACTTTAGCTTCTACCTATTGGATCCTCATTACTTGTGTTTTTTCCAGCATAATGAAAAAAGTAGAAGGAACTGTCAAAGAACCCCATTATCACATTTTCTGAGGTATTAAAAAGTGATGATAAATTATCTCTAAAAAATGCTTCTTGGAAAATTGAGAGGTTATGCTTTTATCAGTTTGGCAGCTTTTAGTCCACATAATACATGCCATGTTGATAGTATGTGGTTATATTTTGTTTAGAATGTCATGCAGTCTTAAGTCAACTTGCTTACATAAGTCTGCTGTTATTACACCAACACCAGTTTTTCTATTCAAATATACAACCCCATGAAAAATTTCATTCATCTGTTTCACCAGATCTATTTTCTATAAATCCACATTGATATTCAAAGACTGCATTAACTTCTGTCATTCTCTATTAACCGAGTGTATATCACATGCATTCTTGTTTTTCTGGGGATCAATGTCAAGCTAACAAGCTTGTAAATGCACAGGTCACATTAGCTCAACACTATTTCTCTGAATGTCGAGACCTTTTGAAAGACCCTATGCCTTTTAATGTCCACATTTCTTAAGGACTGAATCAAAAACCTCAGCATGAATGATCCAGAAAAATCCTGGGCCAGCTCCTTAAAACTCTCACATGCAGTTTAGGCAGATATTCTTAAATAAATGTTTAACTTCAATAAATGATGATTGATATTGTCACTTGTTATTCCATTGAAATGAAAGGATTTTATCATCATTTGATATCAATAATTTTTTTTAACCCAAAGAAGAATGGAAACATTTATTGAATACTTTTGCCTACCTTTTGTGGTTGCCCGAGACAAACACTTATATACAGTACAGGAATTTAATTATTATTAAAGTTTGTGTTATATCTGAGATGCTTAAAACCCACCATATTATTCATAAGTCTGAAGCTCATGGAACTGTCTTTGTTGCTTTGCTATCCTTTTTAATTTTCTTAAGTTTCTTGGGTTTAGTGCGAATATGTTTATTTGCATTGCTACTATTATGCCTGCTCTACTTTCTCTTTAAGCCAAGCTGATTTGCTAATCAGCCAGGCCTTATTTTTCATTAGGGAACTGAACATTTAGGCACCTAGGGTAGTGTTCTATACTCCTCTCAAAAGTAATTGATGTCTTTCTGCTTAAGTTCATTCTCATAACCAATTTAGTGCATAACAATTTTTGGCTTTGTGAAACCTGCCCTTTCAATATGCCAAGTTTAGTGGTCAAGACATTTGCTATATGGATTGTAAGCAATGTAAAAGCACTTTTTTTTGGATCAGCCACTCTAATTTGAGCAACCTTTTCTATAATGAGCTCTATTTTCTGTGTCAAGATGAAGCCAAATATGGGTTTTTTCCCACTTTTATCCACAAGGTGGGAAAGTGAGATACATTTTTAGAAATGTTAGGCATAGCTTAGTTCTGGCAGTATAAAAAGAGTGGAGTGTATGTTACTCAAATCAAAGGGGCTATCAGAACACTTTTATTCCTATTGTGTAAGTTGTAATATTTTTAAGGCAGCTGTTATCTAGCAGACATTAGCTGTTGTCCTCTTATATATGCTTTATATAGTAGAATGTGAATTTATAATTGGTTACTACTTGCTTCTGAGCCATCACAGCTACAAGAACAGGTAGTGCCACACAGAAAGAATGGAATTTATGTTACCAAATACAATATTGACCCTGTAGATGTTTGCATCGGCTCTAGTTATTGTTATCTTTCATCCTTTGGGGCCCGCAAATAAGCACGTTCAGGCCATACTTTTTTCACCACAGCAAAGGAATTGAATTTGGCAGCAAGGAATTTAACCTAGAGCACCATTCTCTGTTTGGAGAGCTTGGCCTATCCCACCAAACCATAGGGTTTTTGTTTACAGTGCAGGTGCTTACCATGGAAATACACTGGTATAACTAAACGATGCCAGGTGGGATTTTTTTTCTATTTTAACTTTACCAAGATAACTGAAGCAGCACATGCACTGAGGATTTGGCAAGTTATACTTCAGCACATGATGAAGTCCAGGTTTCTCCCAACACTGTAATGAACCACATCATCATGGCCTGGTATTTACTGGAGTTTTATTTGGAAGAGTTTTAGGTTATGTTTTCACTGCTAAGTAAGATGAGCTTTTGCTTTAGATGTTGTTAATGAACAAGGACAGTCAACTATCATAGAGGTGAATTTTCAGGTGAATTTCCACCTAACCTTCTTTCTGGGGAAAGGACTGTTTTAACCTAGAATTAATTAATTAACTCTATCTGAAATTTCTGTGGAGAGAAGTCAGTTTGCAGTTTTTATTGGCTCAGGTTGAGACAGAGAGTTAGCCTGTTCTAATTATCTTCCATGGTAAAGGTAATTGTTTAGGAGAGGGTCCCTGTGTGCAGCTGGTTTGCAGAGCAGAAGGCTGGGTAGGTGTCTGCTTTCTTCAGTAGAAAAAGCGACAAGATGTCACTGTCATCCAGAAAAACAACAATGTGGATATAAGGCATGAATAATCTGTATTACTGATGCAGAATCCTTTCAGATTAACAGATAGGTGGTCACTCATTTCCATGAGCTTTATATAGTCAACAGCTGATGAGCACTGTAGGGTTTGAAAGGCCCCCAAAATCTGTATCTTGATTTCCTATTATTAAGAGGTTTTGAATGTGTTTCTCTTCTCTATAGATGAGTAAATGTACTAAGTCTACCCAGAGATACACAGTACATTTTACACAATGCTCCATTTGGTGTGGTTAAAAACTGTGCTTGTTTTCACATCCATTAATTTCCTTCTGCTGAACTGGCTATCCAGAGGTACAAGACTGTGATTTTACTTCCTGAGTCACTCCAGCCTTTCCTTTTCTGAAAGGGTGTTTTCATTTCCTAATCCTTTTGTGTGTAGTGCTTTTCAACACATTGTGTGGTTATCTGTGGTGTTCACACTTCTAAGCATAAAAGTCTGGTGAAAAAGCCCTGCTGTTAATTGTTAGAAACAAAGTTACGGTTAATCTTAATATTTCAGCTTCCTATATTGGCTGTTATCAGACAATAAAATCCCTCTTGTTCCGTTCACCTACTCTGACAAAGCGGGCTTTCATGTAACATCCAGAGTGGAAAATGGGTTAGACTTGCCTTCCAAATTCTGCAGCCCTGTAGGTGGATTCTTTCTAAAGGCTTTGATCTTTGTGGAACATCACTATGAGATGGTACAGGCTGTTCCTTTGAGACTGTTCGAGATATTTAATAATTAAAGGAGACATCAGGGTCTACAGCTATACCAACTTCCTGTATCCCATTGAAATCAGAGGGGCTGCTGACTGGAGGAAAGTTTGCTTCCTTTGGCAGACCATGGTGGCTTCAAAATGATGAATGGTTGCCTCCTCTGGACTAAATTTCTCCATATTCCCCATCATGCTCCTAGTCTCCTTTTCCAGCTCACTTCTCCTGATCTGGATCACAGGTAACACAGGTATCACGGGGTGTTAGGGGTTGTAAGGGACCTTGGAGATCTTCAAGTCCAACCCCCCTGCCAGAGCAGGACCATACAATCTTGTACAGGTCACAAAGGAACACATCCAGGCGGGTTTTGAAAATCTCCAGAGAAGGAGACTCCACAACCTCTCTGGGGAGC
>JAAGNO010007610.1:0-16676 GCA_033439905.1 Ceryle rudis | reverse complement strand
CCTTGTTTCCTTCCTACATACCCTGACTACCTCTCTATAATTCTCCCAACTGACAAGTCCTTTTTTCCATGAGCTGTGTACTTCTTTCTTCCTTGAAATCTCCTTCAGAAGCTCCCTGCTCATCCATGCAGGTCTCTTAGCATGCCTTCCCGATTTTTTTCTCAATGGAATACATCTATCCTGGGCTTGGAGGAAGTGGTATTTAAAAGTTAACGAACTTTCTTGGGCTCCTTGAGCTATGCTCCTCATTCCCTGCGCTGTAATTGCTGACTTACTCTTTTTCCTTCTCTCCATCTCCTTCTTGCCCCGTAATTTAATCTTCCTGCTGGAGCCCTTGCTGTGACAGTCAGACAGATAGCTGCCTCTCCTTGCCTTCTGGAGTGGAGAGGGTACGAGAAGGGACTGAAGCAAATGACACATCTAAGCTGTGAGCATGTAATTTATAAAATTACACCTGGCAGGTAAATGTTGCACTCAGCAGCTGTGTATGTCCCAAAGAAAAGTGTGGCACTGTGAAGTGCAGGAAGAGACAAAGAGGACAAGGGCCTCATCTGTCTGCATGCTTACATCCACTTGTATCTACCAGTTGTACTGGTGGGAAATGACAGGGCTTGATGTGTAGATATGAGTAATTGGGGTGTTCCTAAGAAAAAGGCTGATTCAGCCTTTTTTTTTTTTTTTTTTAGTATGGAAAAGTTACTTTTTACGTGCTTCCATGGTCAGTTTGGCAGCAACTGTTAGTATTGTCTAAAGAAATCTGTGAAGATTGAATCACAAATTTGCTGTGCTTGAGTAATAAATTAGTAATGTCTGGTTCTTATACAATTTTGTTTCTTAGGTTGAAAGTCCTTTACATAAATGGTCAATTAAATCCATTTGCAGAGGAGGTCTGAAGCACATGGGAGTGAAGTGACTTTTACTGAGCCCTCAAGTTGTCCCAGAGGAAACCCACATCTCTAGGCTGTCAACCCAGCGTACTGCTTGCATCACTCTCCTTTACAGCCCATTGTTATTTATCTGGCAATCTCAGCAGAGCTTTCTACATTTTCTTGTAAGTTACCATAAATACTGGTCTTTTTATTACCTTTTCTTTACTGTTGCCTGTGCTGCTTTGGAGTCCAGTTAAAACAGAATTGAAAGTGACTTCTTGTGGCTTTGCAGATTGTTGTCATCACCTCCCTGCCTTTCCAAACAGAATACTGAGGGAAATGGCTTTAGATGTCCTATTCTTAGCAGCTATTGAAAAAATGTCAGGAACACCACTGAGCTGTCTATGATAACAGGTTTCTTACACCAGCCCACACATGAAGAAATTTTCAGTACTGTGAATTCTGTAAGTGTATAGCTGTTTGAGCAAGTATCTCAGCTGGTATGAAACTAACCTGGCCTATGCAAAATGGCATTTAACAAAAGTAATAGTTGCATATATAACTGTGGTAATATGTCAGCCGAAAGCCTTCATTTTCCTACAATTCAAGGCTGATGAAGCTGGACAGATAAATTAATAACTTTTCCTCACATAAACAAGGAATCTCTTCTTAATGCAGGTATATTTGTGTTTTACCAGTACTTGGATTAAAAAAAATTGACAATATTTCATAAATGCAACATTAACACTTACGCTATTGCCACTGACACAGGCAAGGCATAGTAAGAAAATCAATTATTTGTTTCCTTCATGAATTCACTTTTAGGATGGGGCTCTCCTGTTGTAACTGTTGCATCATAGTTTAAGATAGGAAGTGAAAATAAGGAGATTGTAGGTGTATGTAATGAGCTGGATAGTTACACTGATTTCAGCTTGAAATCAGTCAAATATTGACTTATCTTGCTACCTTTGCTATGCTATGCTAATTTCTCAACAACACAGCAGGAGTGAATTCTTTGACATGCCTAATATATAGTATGCTTTTTCTGTTCCTTTCAGCTGAAGAAATTTTTTCAGGTGGTTTAATTTTGAATGTGTAAAGAAGATAGATTAATATGCATAGGTGTTACTTGGAGGAGACAAGGTCAAAGAAATGTGCTCTGCCCTGGAAGTATCAGGCAGAGAGGTTGGGAACTGTCTTCAGTGTCAATGCAAGTGCACCTCAATATTTGGTGCTGTCTTATGAAGAAGTTCATGGTTTTTTTGCCATTTACAGAGAAGTTTTTATTCTTACCTTAGTAAGTTTATTGTGATGCAGACACAAAGTGTCAGCCGGAGACTTCACCTAGAAGTAGGTGAAGGCAGCAGTGTGCCTTAGAGACTTGTCTGGGATCTTGATTTCAGATTTATTACCTGGGGGAAGCCTACGGGAGGCAGTGTGAGAGAATGAAGGTAATTTGATTTGTTACTGGGAGCTAGCATGGTAGAGGATATCCCAGATGTGAAGCTTGTGTGCTAACTAGAATCTTTCAAGTCCTGAAGAGAGTCACATCCAATGCATTGTTTATTTAACACACCTCATTAACAGTATTACTAACATTGTTGCTATTATATCACAATCCAACAAGGAGATAACAAAGCTCTGGAAGCCAGTGGCCAGACAATAGCTTGCAGGGAATGGAATCTTCTAGCCAACCACAGAAAATTAAATGATTTGGGGCCTCTGATGCTTTCTTGTTCTCAGGAAGTCAAGTTTTCATTTCTTAAAGCACAGCACGATCATATTGAGTTTCTGGGAAATTCAGAGTATAATATATTTTAAATTTAGCAAGGAATTTACTGTTGATATCACATGGTTTTCACTGTAGACACTGGAAAAATATGAACTAGATGGAACAAAAAAATGAACAAACACCTTTATATTTCATCATGAAAATACTTTATGAGTATCAAATAACTTTGCTACTTGGATGGAGGAAAACAACTGTTAAAAGAAGTGTTAGTAGAAACCCACAAATACAGAACAGCAGCCATGCCGTTCTTGGTACAAGTGCTACATTTGCAGTGCATGGTAGTACTGAAGAATTTGGCATGGACATCGTGTATCTGGAGGAGTGTACATAGAAATATGCTGCAGAGAGCAAAGTGTCAAGCAGCACACTTCAGCTCACTTTAAAGACTTCGCATTTCCAATTGCTGCAGTGAATTCAAACCTCAGAGCTGAAAATACTGCTCATGTACTGCTCAGAATAATTTCCTCTGAAAGATGAAAAATAATGTTCAGGTTTCAGAAATTTCTTGAATTAGCTTAAGTAGTTTTGAAAGCTGAAATTATGAACCTCCAAAAGGCCCTGGAGCAGTTAGATCAAACTTAGTCTTCTGGATAAAAATCAGCATCTAATTTTCACTGAGAGGGACAGATAGTAGAAATGGAAACATTTTGCTGTAATGAATTGATATATCAGATTGTCTTCTTATATGCTTTTGTCCAACCATATATTCAGTGCTAAAAGAGAAGTTCTCTGACATGCTATTCCAGTGTAATGAGCTTTCCCATTAGTTAATACTTGCTAATATTCAGGAACCATTTTTCTTTCCAAATCCATATGAAGATAATCCCAGCTTTACGACCTACAGCCTAAGCTTGCAGAGAACTTCAGTGCTATTCATAAAGCTGGTCAAACGGTAGAATTCCTATCCATGGGACTTTTTCTTTCTGTGGTATTTGACTTTGTTCTGAGCTTGGAACTACAGAAATTGTGAACATGCCTTATTATACATAACATAAAATAAAATATTAAATTCATTTTATATTGTTTTGAAAATTCTTATTTTTTTGTCTGTAAATCACACGGTTGTCCCTTAATGCTTTCATGAAATGGTGTCATACTATGAATGAGGAAACAAGTATCAACACTGCATAATACCAAGAGGTGCAACTGTTTTCAGTATTGATGTCTTGAAGCATTTTTGTCTATATGGAAAGCATTTGATCTTAGCACAGGACATGGTGCTAAATGAGTGAGATTTCATGAACAAATTTGGTTTCTTCCAAACATTGTCATTCTGAGAGAAGCCTGTCCCAAGAGGTTTTGACCAGAACTTGTCACAAGCATTATTATGATTCACATCACTCCACTAAGCAAAGCAAGTATAACCTGGTAGGCCAGAGAAACTTTGTCCAGCTGTCTTCACCAGAAATTGAGAATTTGAAAACACTTAAGAAGCACTGATTCTGCACATATTTTTCTATCTGTAGCTCTGAATCTGTAGGTAGTCATAGAAGAAAATTGAAACTAGCTCTGGTTCCTCTCTAACTTACAGTGCTGTTAATCAGTAATCACTGAAATCAATGCAGTTATAAACAAAAGTGATGGGTGAAGGGGTTCTGGGCCCTTAAAACGAGAAGCTAAGCTAACTTGCAAGGGTGCAATAATAGTCCGAACAACGAATTACCAAATGTGGCATGGGGCAGCAAAGACACACGTCTGATAGCTACATCTGTGAAAAGCTGCTGGTGATGACGGAGGTGTAAAAGCTGATTTCAGCTGAAATGAAAATTCTGTCACATTGAATTTCTAGAATGCATATATTCTAGAGTGTGTATATAAATACATAATATCTTCTCAGATGTCTTATATTAAAAGCACATAGTTCATCCCTTTTTGGTAAATTCCAGTAGGTTAAACAATCTGATATCATTGTCTCTAGAGTGGCTGATTACAATAAAAACCTGTTTGGTCCAGATGGGTGACCAAAGGGAGAATCATTTCCAGTTCAGCAACTAACATTAGTCAGCATTTCAAAATCTGTGACGAAGTATGGGATGGACAGAATGAATACCATCTACCTCACATATTTGCTTTCTGCTGAGAGATACCCGCTGATGATCAGTGTAGCAGTTCAGGAGCTGTAGAATCTATGAAGTATGAGAAACAGCATCAGCATCCATATACTGATATGTGATCTTTAAAGATTTAAAAAATCACGAAGGAAATTATCAGTATCTGGAGACTTCCTCACTGGCCTAATAATATTTCTGTATCACATTCATATTAAAGGGAGAAGGGAATATTCACAGACATTCCTGTGAGAAGAGAACCAAATATGCCTCCCATTGCATTCTTTTCCACAACAGATGTCAGTAAGACCAGGATTGATATCCGTAGTCATTTGTGTGGAAAACATCTACCTGTGAGGCCAGATTGATGTAGTATGTAATAAATTCCCTAAGTCCCCTTTTAATTATTGAGTCCAGCATTCGTATGGAGATAAATGCATGTAACACATTATTTGTATTCCATTAAATTAGACTGAGACACTTTCATCTGAGAACAGTTTCCACACGTCTGCTTCTATAAAGCATCATTATTGCTTGTTTGTACAGGATAACCATGTACCAGCTGCTTTGCCATCAGAGAGGAGTCAGGTTCTGGCTCCAAAAAAGTTTGCAGACTAAATAGCAAACTAAGTTGGGGACTCAGGGGGGTTAAGGTGAATGAAAGACAGTAGTGCTGTTAAGAAAAAGGGTTTCTCTTGATCAGATCTCTGACTTTTGCAGTGATAATAAGAAAAACTCATTTGTTGAATATATCCTACCCCCAGCACAGGCTGAAGAATGCCAGGAGTATCCTCATCCAAATTCAGCCACTTGAAAAAGAATCCAAGCACATTTGGTCTCCTCTAATCACTGGGGAGAGACAAGCATTTCCAGGGCATGATCCATCCTACCCTGATGTAAAGGAGCAAGGATAGGTTCAGGGGAGGAAGGGTAAGTTCAGGCTCTGTCTCTGGTCTTCTCTCTCTTAGAGCAGAGAGCGATCCTAATGGCCAGCTTAGACTAGAGGCCTAACGTTCATATGGCAGAAGCTGGAGGAAAAAACATCCTACCCTGAAACCTCACCCTGCAAGCAGTCCTCTTGCTCAGTCTGGTCACTGCTGTGTGTGCTTGAAATAACTCCACTATTTCAAATTAGAGGCTGGAAGATATCCTGTTTGGAATGACCAGCAGATTCCATGTCCCAGCCCATATGGCTTGTACCATCGAGACTGTTCATTCGCTCTGCACATGCTCTGCATGCTGCTAATATGCTCAGTCTGACCAGACAGGAAGGTCCTGGAGAGGGGTTCAATTTGCATTGCGCTTCCAGCTGTATGGATCTCTAGAGCCTCCTCTGTCTCTGTGGGCAGCTCCCTCTGACACATCTAGTGTTGTTCTCCTCGAGCACAAACACATAGTGGAAGTGTGTCTCTGGCACCCACTGGCACCTGTATGGAGGAAGCAGAGCTCTCACTTCACCTCGACATAAGGCAGAAAATATCACACAGTGAGAACATTAGAATAAACACATCAGGGACAAAACAGATATGAAAGAAACATGTGGGAGTACAGCCATACTTTGGTGTGCAAGAGGATTTTGGATGGAACACAGAACAGGCATCCACATCAAAAACATATGGCATGTATAGCCTGAGAATGCAGGTAGCCACCCCAGCTGAGATTGAAGAAGGCTCTCACCAGAGGCAGGTGGACCTTATTGGTTGTTGTGTTGTGACTGGGCAATGTGATGTATAGTTCATCTCCTTAGACTCTGGTGCCGATGGTGTGCATTTTTGTCAATTCTGCAGATGACAACAAATAGTGGGACCTGTTGGTTTGCTGGCAGATAGAAATGTAATTCAGAAGGACTAGGTAGGCTGGAGGAATGGGCCAACATAAACTTCATGAAATTCATCAAAAGCTAGTGCCAAGTCCTGCCCCATGAATGGAAAAGCCCTATGCAACAACACAAGCTGGAACCAACTGCCTGGGAAGCAGCTCTGTGGGGACATCCCTGGGGGTCCTGCTGGGCCAGCAGTGAGACCTGGCAGCATTGATGGCCAACAGCAGCCTGGCTGTATGAACAATTGCAGAGTCAGAGTCAGAGACAGGAGTCAAGGGGAGTCATTATACCCCTCCACTCAGTATTGATTAGACCACATCTACTGTACAGGACAGACACCAATAAACCAGCTGTTGGTGAGGGGAGGCCCCTGAGATGGTGAGGTTGAAGCACCTGCCCTGTCATGAAAAGCTGGGGGAGCTGGGCTTGTTTAGTCTGGAGCAGAGATGACTTGGGCAGGGGATGGACTTACAGAAGACCCCCAGTAGTCATGGGAACATCATTGAAGAGATGGTGCAGGATGGAAGAATGTGTCCCCATGAGGACAGTCAGTCACATGCACAGGTTGCCCAGGGAGGTTTTGCAGCTTCTGTCGATAAATGATTTCAAGACTCAATTGGTTGAAGCCCTGAGCAGCCTGGTGCAGCCTCAGAACTGACTTGCTATGAGCAGGAGTTTGGATCAGAGGCTGACCAGCCGTAGCTGTGATCATGTTCTGTCAGACTTGCTGGCTGAAATTGACTGAAATTGGCTGAAACTTGGGATGCTTCAGAGCACAGAGCTATGATCTGTCCCCCATGAAATGCCAGTGCACTGTGTGCAGGCTGCCCACCCTGGCCCAGGATGGCCACATGTGTCTGACTGAAACTCAAGAGGTTTGTGTGGGACATCAGGGGACTGACATCCATGTGACTGCAGGTATCTTCCTGTAAAGGACAGGTTCCCCCTTGGAAGGTGACCTTGGTTGATCCAATTAAACTGTTGAGCATTTTAAGGAAATACTGAGTAAGACCAAACACCATTAGGGAAAGCCTTCATTCTGCCACCTCAGCTTTATCCCTGAGGAGCTGCAGTGACCCGTTGAGATTCATTCCTGGGTAACACCACATTTGGTGAGAGGCACATGGAATCTTTCATATAAAAGCCTGCTAATCCCATATTTCTAAATATGCTGTCCACCACACTGGGGAAGCTCAGAGATGTGACATGACCCAGATTAAGGGCAATCATGAAAATTTGCTGTCATTAGCCCATCCACACATCCCCTGCTTTGACTGTGTCTAACTGTAGCTCCTTTTCTTCTGCAGATTGTCATGAGACATGCTGGCCAGGGTAATGCTTTCATGTGCTTGATTTACTGCATCATGTACCTCACTACCATGGCACCTTTCTGCTGAGAGGACAATTGCCTTCTAAATCCTCCATGTCTGTAGGAAGCCTGAGGAAGGAGATTTGACCTTCAAATGTTATCACTGTGCAAGGAACATACACTTTTGTAAAGCATGAAAAGCCAGGGTAGCTTGAAGCTTCTTTTCAGGAGCAGCTCCATAGTATTTTGCTGCATTTGATTCAAATACAAAAGAACATTTTTCTCACATCTTGACTGACATACATCTTGGCAGTTTTCTTGGCGTCTGTTGCTAGAACACAGGGCAAATATCAAACAGGTAACTGTGGGGCAGGAGCAGTGAAGGACCAGCACATCATTTTTTTGAAGGTTTCTGGGTTTCTGCCAAAGACCAGTAATGCTCCTGTCTGAAGTCCGTGTCATCATGGGGCTAATGGCAGAATCAGTGGAAGAAAACATTTTGGAGTTGGAGCTCAAAACCAGACTGTAATTCAGCATAGCATACAGAGAGAGAGTCTATGGTTCTGGCTGAGAAAAATCTTTAATTCCTGGGCCCATTTAGCCCTTACTCTCTAACACAAAGTCTAGATGTTCCTTTTTTCTGTAGGTAATACCCAGAGGTGATCATTGTCCTAGCTTACGTGAAAAGGCATCAACAGCTGTAGGCTGCCATTGTGTCACATAAGCCACACCAGACATTGCTAATGGAGGAAAGAAAAGTTACATGTTTTACAGAGAAGAAAATTAGTTCTTTCTAAATCCTTTACCCTGAAAACTTACCACGTAATGGAAGTTGATACTATACTTCTGTGCAAAAAAAAATGTAAACCCAGGGCGTTCTGAAGAGTAGCTATGACAGCTGTTAGGGTGATGTCAGGCAGTTCTCCCATACCACCGGATGAGAATGTCTAATTATTTTTTGTGCACTGTTTCTCCAGCAATTGTATTTTTTTCCCACTAATAGATTCTAGTTTCTTTGGTTCTTTGTTTTGTTTTCTACAGAGCCCAGCCCTGCACATAACTAGTACACCAGAGTTCTAGGATGAACTAGTGATTACTACTTTTGCTGCTGTAACTCATATTATCATCTCATATCTGTACACATGTTCTGAGCAGATTTGCACAAATTCTACTGTTCCTGAGGTGTTTTTTTTTTTTAAGGAATAGGCCTTCAGCATTTTCCCTGAAATTAAAATTTACCAACATTTCCATTCAGGGACAATTAAGATATTTTATTTCAATAGTATCACTTTGATCCATTTTGGTTTGCCTTTAATCTTGCCATTCAATATTAACACAGTACAGCTTATTTAATATTAAAAGCTATGTACTGTATAACCCATTATTAGTTCACTGTTTTATTATGCTAAACACTCAAACTGAAACACATCAAACTCACCTGGAAGAAAAAAGTCAAAGTGGAGTGTTTACCTTTGTCTAAACAAAACCTACAGCCATTTTTCTGTTGAAAGATTTTGTGGAAATGGACATATTTCATTGAAATGCCCAGCTTCCAGGTGGAGCTTTCAGTAGAAAACAATCTTGAAACCATCATCAAAAACTCTTTGAGTAGCTCCTTATAAAATATTGAGGACCTTGCTGACACGCATAGTAGCAAGCTGTTTTAAAAAGACAGGAGCTGCCCACCACTGGGAATGTCCAGTCTTAAGCAGAACTGAAATAAGAGACCATATACACTGTCCTAACAGTGATGGGTTTGTCTAATCCTATGATGGGAGATGGTCTGCGGAGTTAGGCAGTCAAATGCCAACAAAGTGCTGTGCACAGTGACAAACAGTGAGTTGATAGTCCTAATCAGTAGTTCCTGATCTAAAATCCATATTTTTTGTCCTGCTCTATCCCAGAGGCAAACTTAAATCCTCCCTGGACCAGCACAGAAATTAAATGAGAAGAGATATTTTAAAAGATTCTAGTCTAGACTTAAATAAAATGTAAGGCATCAAGTGGAATAAAGAGTACTGGACAAATTGAATTGGACTCCTACTTGAAGGCAAAATGCACTTGGAGCTCAGGCTGAGGCTGAGATTTTCTCCGTGTGACACAGCTTTGCACAGCTGTCTGGGTGCATTACGTGCCATGCTTTTACTTATCCTGATGACAGAAGCAGGCAACTGAACCATATGAACCCCTGCTCCTTTTTGGTAGAGCAATTTCCATATAAGTATGCAATTTGAAAAGCAATGAATTGTCTCTTTAAGGCTCCCAACTAAATAAAATTTTGATTTGCTGTTCATGGTGTTGTTCTGTATTTCATAGAAAGGATATTTTTTTGCCAAAAGCATAAATGTACAAATGCTAACAACTCTGTGACTATCCCTGCTATAATAGATCTATGATTAAGAGGCTGCTGAATTATTTTAATGTTTATTTATGTTTTCTGTCAATTGCCTCTGGTCTGCATTTTCAGCCCATTTTTTCCTATGTTTGAGATAATCCTAACTGACCTAAATGACCTAATTTACACACAAAACTTAGGTTATTTTCTCTGTTTTGGTAACTGACAATAGCCTTTCTATGGCCACATAAATTGAATTTTGTAGCTTTGTACATAATTGTTCATGGTGGAAGTTCCTTGGTGATATCCTGAACTGGACTGAACTGTAAATTTTCTTTCTGGCCTTAAAATCAATGAAGCACCTCATATGTAGCTGGTATTTCATCAGATGTCGCTCACCTTCCATCCTCTGTGCAGGTTCTTGTAGCTTTTGTTCTGCTGAATTATTGTTGATTCTGCTGCCTTAAAATTGAGTTACTGTGTTTTCCTCTCAGTCTTTTTCACTTATACCCAGTAATGGTGCATCAAGTTAGAGAAAGCTTTGAAGTGAACTTGCATAATCATTTCCCATAAGGTAAGCACTGCATAAAAATCAGATCGGATTTACCAACTCAAATGACTGGCTGATGTCCACATGTGTAGGTTTCCTTTCATTTTCTTCCACTTACATAATTCTCTCTTTTTTTTTATTTTGGTGTTTCTCCCTTAATTCTGCAAGTTTATCAGATGCTACCCCTTCTCCTCCTCACCTTCCACCTGCAGCTAGGCTGCAGCCAAGCTCTCCTCAGCTCCTCTCTTACTTACTTGTGGAAAATGCATGGCACTCTGCTTACCTGCTGATTGGCAGGGAGATTTTCAGAATAGGATCCGTTGTGTGTTGAGTGCAATAAAATACTGTAAAGTTGTAATAAAAATATGCAATGTTATACTGAATTTAAATTCAGCAGTCTATCCCACCTATTATTGTTCTGGCACACTTATATTCTTGAGACCAGTTCCTGAGATCTTTGACAATACCTGAAGATTTTTGATGGAATATAGGCTATGGTTTAAGCTTTGGCTTTCCAAATGACATTAAGAAGGTTCAATTTGTCATTTTTTTCTTTTCTGAATGTAACAGAAGAAACATGCCACCATCTTTGTCAGATCTTCTACTTACAAGTGTGGTTGTTGAAAATGTTTCTACACTACCACTATGAAGCTTAGCAGCATTTACTGTGAAGTTGCATGATGAAAGGTAGGAATAGATTTTATAATTTTCTACTTTGGTAATTTTGGCACAAACTTCTTCAACTTTCCATCTACACAATTTCTAGATGCCATAAAATTTATTATAAAGCCAACTGATGCTGACACCTTTTTCATTCCACTCTTACAAGTAGAAAGGTTACATTTGCATGAAAGCACATTTGCATTTACCTATTTACAGAACAAATATAACTATATACAAAGCAGAAAAAAAAATGCCCTGTTGGTTATTAACCTCTTTCATATGTGATATGCAAGTCATTAATAAATATGGAGTTGCTTTTAATTGGACTTTTACAATTAAATTCTGTGGAATGCTTGAAAAACATGAAGGTAGATGTACAGAAACATGGGCTGGAGCATACCTAACAAAAGAGTAAGAGTAAGAATAAACTTGTTTTTCACAATTTTTTGATATTATTTACCTTTCTCTCTCTAGGCTTATGGATCTGTCCCTTAAAACTCAGCAATGGAGCCGTAGCATGGAATTCAGTAGATTAAACTTGGGTGCCTATTGCTGATTAGGTGCCCCAGGGTATCAAAGGGAGTTGAATGGGTCTGGCAGATATTACAGAGGGCCTGTGAAAGTCCCTTGGTCTTCTGGGAGAGCCATTGGAGGCAGGATACTTAAAAGCAGCTTAAGATGATTTCTTCTGGCAGGAGTCAAGCCCCTGGTCAATACAGTCAGTGAAGTCCAGATAACCATGTAATTCCCTATCTATTTTATGGTGAGCTGAATCTCTTTCTGGGCTCCTTGACTGACTTGACTATATCTCCACAGACAACAAAAGGAGCAGAGATACCTAGTATTTTAGCCATATTAGTCTGTGAGATGAATCTAAATTTAGCCATATTAGTCTGTGAGATGAATCCTATCTGAAGAGTTCAAAACACAGCCATACCTGAACTGGTATACCAAAATTTCCATCATCAGGTTTCATCAGCCAACACTGGAATGTCTTTCTTTGAAGTATGTTTTATGCAGAGCAACCAGTGAAAAATGTAAGACGGGTCTTACTAACAACTGATTGTTTTTCTTCTTTCTCTCTTCCACCTGACCCTCTATCCAACCACAGAATCATAAAACTGTTTACATTAGAAAAGACCCTTAAGATTGTCAAATCCAACCATAAATCTAACTTTTCCAAGTCCACCATTAGACCATATACCTAAGCACCACCTCTAGACATCTTTTAAATACCTCCAGGGATAGTGAATCAATGAACTTCCAGAACAGCCCATTCCAATGCTTGACAGTCTAAACTTCCCCTGGTGCAACCTGGGGCCATTTCCTCTCATCTTATCTTGTTATTTGGGAGACGAGACCAACCCCACCTCACTACAACCTCCTTTCAGGTAGTTGTAGAGAGCCACAAGGTCTCCCCTGAGCCTCCTTTTCTCCAGGCTGAGCAACCCCAGCTCCCTCATAAAACTTGTTGTATAGACCCTTCACCAGTTTTGTTGACCTTCTTTGGACGTGCTCCAGCACCTCAATGTCTTTCTTGTAGAGAAGGGGCCCAAGACTGAGCACAGTATTTGAGGCCACACTGTTACTTATACAAACCAGGATGCTGTTGGCCTTCTTGGCCATCTGGGCATGCTGCCAGTGCATATTCAGCGAGATGTCAACCAACACTCCCAGGTTCATTTCCACCAGGCAGCTTTCCAGCCACTCTTTCCCAAGCCTATTAGTGTTGCCTGGGTTGTTGTGACCCTTGTTCAGGACTGGGAACTTGTTCTTGTTGAATCTTATACCATTGGCCTGGGTGCATTGATCCAGCCCGTCCAGATCCCTCTGCAAAGCCTTCTTACCCTCAGGCAGATCAACACTGTCACCGAACTCAGTGTCATCTGCAAACTTACTGAGGGTGGCCTTGATCCCCTCATGCAGATCATTGATAAAGTTATTAAACACAACTGGCCCCAATACTGGGCTCTGGGGAACACCACTTGTGGTACTTCCTTTTCTTTGGCTCTGTTATGCCCTCTCTCTATCATACATGCAAATGGATGGTATTTGTTTAAATTTTACACTCTATGTTAATAGTTAGCAGGTGCTATTATTGATTTTGGCTGTTGTTTACCATCCCTAGCAGAGTGGCATCCAATGTTTTAAAATATCTTTGGGCTGTCAGGGGAAGATGCTGGCTGACAAAGAACAGGTTTCCTAAAGAAAAGTGCATTGCAACATCTGACAGAGATCTGCAGAGACCATTAATCCACATCCATTTTTCCTGTAAGCTTCTTATTTCAAAATACGCACTGTTCAGAGGAACACCAGGACAGATGGAGAAGAAAGACTAGAAAAGCCTCGGGTATTTACAGTAGTGCTGTAGACACAGCCTCCTACCTGGTGATACTGCTGTCACACTAAACGCATTTTTCAGCTTCGTGTTTGTTAAACAAAAACAGAGGCTCTTTTATTTAGCAGCTCATTCTGTGGAGTTTTTTGTTCCCGAGGTCTAAGGATGCCATTGATGCCCTGGGTAGCATTTTCCCTGCCTTGCAGGAAATTGCTCTAATGTAAAGGGCTGGGTACAAGCTATTCCAGAGATTGTAATAGCTGTCATGCTGGCTCACACAGGCACAGCACTATCACTGTAATAGTCTTGAAAGCTTCTTAATAGGTAATGCCAACCAAACTCAAATGTGGTAGATCTCCCTGCATTAGTATTACAGAACACTGCCCTCACAAAGTTGGTTGCAACAGGCGAGAATGGGATCAAAATACCATGCTTTCCACATTTATGCTCTGTCAGATATATTTTTTTTGCCTTTATACAAAATAATTCCCTTCAAATGTCATCTAGGCACATAAATATTGTGGATTTAATGCAGATTTATGAAGGCTTGATTCATTTCTATATAACTCAATTTCCTCTCAACTGCTAATGTGAGGAGGGAATTGTTTGTGTACATAGACTCTGCTCAGCATATGGTCCACAGCCAGAGGCAGATAACACCTCCCAGCTGTTACATCTCCAGGACTGCTCCCACAGATTATTCAGTCTCTTCAGAGTGTATTTCCCATAAAGTTTGTGCATAAAGGGGCGAAAAATCTGGCTTTTGCAACAGACACAGCAGTGGGTAGCAAGATTTAAAAAAAAAATCTCTAATGTAGCACACAAGTAGTTGCATGTCAGTACGCGCTGGTGTGAACCTGGAGAAACTCTGTTAACCTCAGTAGCACCTATTTTAACCTTACTCCTGATTAGGGATTGCAGGAAGAACTGTGTGTTTGGTGCTGGATTTCGGACTTGAAAAACAGGGTCCTTAGTCCACTGTGAGCAGCAGGAGTAGATGATACTTCTCTTCCCAGTTCACAATGACAGCTACCAGTAACCAGGATGGCTGTTTCTCTACCACATGCCTATAGCAGCTGAAAAACCAAGTGAAGCTGCAACACAATTTCTCAAGTGTTACTGCTTGGTTATGGTATCACAGCAAGTTGCAGTTGCTACAGATCAGATTCAAAGTGGTGAGTCAAAATCGTGTTTTCTTCCTCAGTACCTTCCTTCCAAGATCTAGCACATGATGTTATGTGTCATTTGTAGGTTCATCAAAACAAGCTTGCCCTTCTTATTTATAAGACTTTTAATGGTCACCAGGGGTTGGGTAAATCTGCTGGCATCCCATGTTCTGCAGCTGCCTATTATGACTAACTCAAGTTTGGTATGGCTCTTGCTGGCTTCCTTTGTGTATTACTTTGTTTAAATTGGAGAGTTATATTACTTCTTACTGGCAAAAGTTTACATCTTCAGAACACCATACGTTGGCTGAGACTAATCCAATTTATTCCTTGCTGACAGGAATATGGGAAGGACTGTCACTTGCTAGTCTCAGTATGAAATGTAATTTCATGCTGGCTCTCCCCAAAAATGCAAAGCCAAGCAAGAGTGTTACGGAATGGAGATATTTTAAATATCATGACAACTGGGAAAGTTTTACATTTTGCTCAGCCTTTTTCAGACTTTGATGGTTTTGTTGCCTTTGCAGTCTTAGTATAGCCTTGTTGATTTATCATTCTTGTTGAATGTAACTCTCTAGGATCTAATATTTGCAAGCTCACCTCAGTAATTGTTTTAAATGAAGGAGATTCAGCATGTTGTGACACTGGAGTAGCCTTTTTGTGGATCAAAAATTAGGTCAAGTGATAAGTTAAAATTTAACTTTAAATCATCACCCTTGTCACCAGACTACATATGTCTACCTCCTAGACACAGTGACACCCTCTCTAAGAAGGAAACTTTCTAGATGAGCGTCTCTTGCATGGCCCAAGGCATGCTTGATTCTCTTAGATACCAGTTACTGCATGACTTGAATGGGAAAAGAGGGTTTTGAGGAGATTCTTCAATTGAGAAATAACATGTAGATACCAAATTACAGAACTATTGTATTCTGGATGCAAGCAATACCTTCTTGTCTGCTACTAGGAAAATCACTCTTAATAAAAAGATGTCACCTGACTAATCCAGTGGCCTTCTACAATGGAGTGACTTCATCAGTAGACAAGGGAAGAGCTATGGATGTCATCTACATGGACTTCTGTAAGGCCTTTTATAGAGTGCCCCTCAAAATTTTTCTGATAAATTGGAGATGTGGGTTTGACAGATGGACTATTTAGATGGATAAGGAATTGACTGGATGGACACACCCAAAGCATTAGTCAATAGCTCAACGTCCAAGTGGATGCCAGTAACAAGTGGTGTCCCTCAGGGGTCCATACTGGGACCTGTACTGTTTCATATCTTCATCAGTGACATAGGCAGTGAATTGAGTGCACTGTCAGCAAGTTTGCGGATGACACCAAGTTGTGTGGTGCAGTTGATATGTTGGAGAAAAGGGATGCCATGCAGAGGGACCTGGACAGACTTGAGAAGTGGCCCATATAGACCTCCTGAAATTCCATGAGGCCAAGTGCTCTCCTTCAGTACTTTCTTATCTCTCAGATACCCCATAAATGCTTTCTGAAAGTCACTTTAATTTAACAGTTGAGAAGAGAATTTCTGTCTACTGAGAAGTGCAGGGTGGATGTTTCACACTTAGTAACTGTATAAGCAGTAGTCACCTGAAATGAGATGGGGAAAAAGAAAGAATACAGTTGATTTTTACTTAGTTTTTTTCACATAAGCTTGGTGTTTTAAAAATGTGTGACAAAATGCTACAGCTCTGGAGCGGAGTGCTGTCATGCAGGTTCTGTAGAAGACAAACAAATATTGAATCAAATATATTTTCCCCCTCACTTTCACCTGT
>JAAGNO010007608.1:0-16872 GCA_033439905.1 Ceryle rudis | reverse complement strand
TGGCCCAGGTGTAGGACCCTGCACTTGCTCTTGTTGAACCTCATGAGGTTCACCTGGGCCCACCTCTCCAGCTTGTCGAGGTCTCTCTGGATGACATCCCATCCCTCTGGCATATCGACTGCACCACTCAGCTTGGTGTCATCCGTGAACTTGTTGATGGTGCCCTCGATCCCTCTGTCTATATCACTGATAAAAATGTTAAACATGACAGGCCCCAGTACGGACCCCTGAGGGACACCACTTGTCACTGCTCTCTATCTGGACTTTGAGCCATTGACCATTACCCTCTGGATGTGGCCAGCCATCCAATTCCTTATCCACTGAACAGTCCACCCATCAAATCTGTATCTCTCCAACTTGGCAAGTAGGATGTTGTGGGGGACTGTGTCAAAGGCCTTGCAGAAGTCCAGATAGATCACATCCACAGGTCGTCCCTTATGCACTGATGCAGTCACTGTAAGAAGAAACATGCAGTTTCTTCTACTGTTCTGCTTTTCCACTATCAGCTGACTCACTGATCCGTGATCTGTTTTACTGAGAACTGTGACTGGGGATACAGCTTAGTGGTGGACTTGGCAGAGTAGGGTTAATGGTTGGACTCGATGATCTTAAAGGTCTTTTCCAACCTTGATGATTCTGTGATTCTTAATATTTGCCTGAGATGTTGCTTGTTTGCTGGCTATCTATCTATCTATCTATCTATCTATCTATCTATCTATCTATCTATCTACCTACCTACTTATATTTCCATCTATCTATCCATCTGTTTGTCCAGCTATCTCATGGTATTGGACACTGCTAAGCACTAGCAGTTTTGTTTGAGGGCAGCATTCAAACACAAATGCAAATGCCTTATTTGCTAGTGGCATCATTAGTATTTATAGCAGTCTGAACTACTGTGCTTAATAAAATGTAGCAGTAGCTACTGTGTCGGGTAAATGAAAGTTATTAACAATTTGATAACTTTTGAATGCTGTGAACTGAAAGGATGTTGGATGTTCAAATCTATATATGCTATCGGGAGAGTAACTAGGCTTGTTGTGCCTCAGACAACAGAAAGGACGGTCCTGCTTCTCAGTGAAGAAAAATCAACCTTTTGTTATATCAGGGGATAGAGATGGAACAAGTTGGCACATTGCTGAGTAAAAGTTCTCCTGACACAACTCCTTTGCTCCTTTCTGAACAGGAGTCACTGCATGATTTTATGTTTGTGCCTTCTTCTGGAATTTTGGCTACTGAATATCTTCACTACCATCAATGATTTGTTTATCAGTGTTAAATGGTTTCAACTAAAATGCATTTACTGCATATGAAATGAAACCAGGAGAGCAGGCATTTGGGTAGACTGCATTGTTAGGTACCACCCAGACTTATGGATAAATTAGTCTGGAAGGAGACCCATGAGGTGCTATGGCTCTTATGCCCTTCTCAAAATGTGTATTAGCTCTCTAAGCAGCTCCCTCTGTAAAGTGTTGTGAGCGTTGTGAATTCAGTCCAACCTATTTAATTTAAAATATTTAGTGAGTCAAGGGGAACCAAATTTATTCAAACAGGTGCTGAAAACGTTCAAATGTCTTAATCAACCTCGAGCCTTTGAATGCTCAAATGCTTGAAGGGTACATCCAAATTCCACATATGTGAATGTATGCAAATTCAGATTCTTGTCCTTGTGCAAACTGAGAATGGTATGTACATTTTGCAAAAATCAGTTCTGTGCTTTTTCTGTTGTTGTTGTTTTTATACTTCAGGTCCCCAGAAGAGGATGTATGTTCCTTGACAGAAAGTCAGCAATCTGTCAGAGAGAGTTCACTTTATGAGAGCAATATGGTTTCATTTTGGAAGAACATTCCTGACAATTTTAAGGAGCTGTCAAAAGGAATTCACTTTTATTACTGATTTAACATTAGATTCAGAACTAAAGCCACATAAAATAATTCCAGGAAAGAAAAAACAAAACAAAACCAAGCCCACAACAATACTCCTGTCTTTTGCTTTGGACAGCACTGTGGGAACAAACAGTATTACTCCTGTTTTGCCGTGGGAGTTTAAACTCATTGCAAATGTGTGAGTAGACTGATTGTAGTGCTTGAGTTTTAGCATAGCCAGAAAGGGAAATATAGATGTGGTTATATCAGTTATTGATTATTAAAAATGCATGATCATAGAACTCAATACCGTCTGATATTTTAAGTAAATGGAATAACCCCGTGTGGTTGAAATACATAAATCTTGAAATAACTGTAACAGCTTAGTCATGCTTTTTTTAATGATGCGTGTAAAATTAAATGAACAAACAAATAAATACTTGCATTTTCTTGTTACGTGACCATATGCTACAACTAAAAACATCTACGGAGACTATAAAGTAGCCAAAAGGATGAAGCTGACTCCACTTAGATTCTGTGAAGTCAGTAAAGCCAGTGTCAGACCCAGAGGAAGTATATTCAATAATGTTGATAAGTATATTAAGGATATTTTTGTATAACATGTCCAAGTCCTAGGCAGCATCATATTTAAGGATAGCTGAACTGTTATTTATTTTAATAGCCTAAAACGGTCTTAATAGTCCAAGGTAGTTTAGTTTAAAACTGCAGCTCTAAAACTGACTTCAAAATGATACGTGGACTTACATAGTACTGGAATCTACTACTCTCAGGAGTGGTGTTTGCTATCACATTTAATGCAAAAAGTTTCTGAATAACTGGTCTGCAGGGAACAAGGTGAGAAAAAGATAAAATAGGAGGGGAGAATGAATTCTTAGCTCAATTTGACAGCACATACCAAGGACTGGGGGAGGTACCAACGCTGTCAACGTGTTCTTTTATATGTGCTAAATTTTTTTTTTCTCAGGATGAGATGCTTCTCAGGTCATCCTGAAGTGTACGTACATTGGTTTTGGTATATCTTATTCAAGAGAAAGATAAAAGAAAATTGCTACAAAGAGAAAGAAATAGACAATCTCACTTCATTTAAGTCAGGCTCTCCTTGAACAAAAAGTCTCTGTATTGTTATACATACCGTAGCCAAAAAATACTGCTTGCTTCTGAATATTCTTATAACATGCATCTAAGTTTTCTCATGCTTCAGATGAATAATATCCCAAGCTATAAAGAAATGAATCTAATAAAACATATGTGTTTTTTCAGAGGTTTCAGAGTGGATATGATACCAGTGGAACAAGCTAGCTCCCAGCTTTTGAAGATCTTCTTTGTAAACCTGACCATACCTACGGTGAAAGGCAGGAAAAAAGGTCCCACTCGTTGGAAACGAGTGGAAAAGCAGCATTTCCTCTGAGGATATATTTCGCTCGGTGCAGACTTCAGTGTATTAGAACCAAACAACCTGCACAGTAATATTCAGGTTTGACAAAGGAAGTGGTCACTTCTCTTTTCACTATGACTTGGTCAAGTAAACTGCATTAAGACAGCCAACCTTATGGCATATATTTTTTTTAAAGTGCACAAGGAAAAGATACCAGCAATTAATCTAAGGCTCAGTTTGATTTCTGACATTAATTTATTCATATTATTTTCCTTTTTTATTGTGCTTCTATTTTTACAGCTTCAACAAAGGTGTATTTTTAGGGGTTTTTTTGAATCCTGTGTATTTACAGAAGCTAAATGGATTCTGCCATTTCTCATAAACAGTTTAAGAATAAGCAATATTTATTCTCCAGGATTTTTCTTAGAAATTTTGTTTATTACATATTTATGGAGACAGGGGAACTGCTCTTTGAAATTAAACAGCAAATACTAATGTAACTCTCTATTTTCTAAATTCACAGAGGACTTGGAAAGCAAGTGATGCTTTTAGGCAACAGAACAGAACTGTATGAAATTAAAATAAAATGGAATTGAATTGGAAGTTTTTCCAAGTTCTTGTTATTTATATATGACAGTAGCCTGGTTATACGTGCATGCCTGTAAAAGTTAACGCTAAATGGAAGCAGTAATCTTGGGGTTTGGACATCCAGGTGACGTTTAGATCTCATTATCCCCGAATCAAAGTGATTTTCAGCACTAAAATTGCAATATTTTTTAATTTAAAAAAACCCAACATATATTTGGTATTAAAAGCCAGATGCTATACTCTGTTATTTTGGCTGGTTTTTACTCTGTTGACTACGGCATATGATCCATGACTTTTTAATAACATAGAGATTTCAATGAAGGCTGGAGCTCTGATCTACAGAATTCAGTATTTTTTATATTCTCTTGAATGGATTTGCATGAGATAATAATATGGAAGTACACTGAAGCAAAATCTGCTGAAGTATTGCATCAAGAAAGGCATTATCATATGTTAAAATGGAATTATGTAAATATATATAGAAAACAACACCACAAAAGCAGTACCTATGTGTAAAAGGAAGCAAACGTCTGATCTTATTTAAGAAACAACAAGATTTTCTTTCAGCCTTAGGAAAGATATTAAGAAAAAACACAGGAAGAGTCCTGTATGTTATTCATGTCTGACTTCTAGAAGTGCACATAGGCCACAGTTTCACTGCTATTTCAGACAGGAAGATAGGCTCACAATTTCTCATCTCAGATCCAGCCAGAAACATCCCAAGCCACGCATGCTCCTGACTTCCAGCGCCGTGGGTAGCACGGCATATTCCTTCTGGGCAGAACAGCAGTGCCTTATCTTAGTGAACAGGAAACATATGTTGCAGTCACACATCAGAGCCTGTAAATCAGGATACCTTTTTTGTTGTTGTTAGCATCTCTATCTCTTTGTTTCCTGCAGGTGGAGAGGCTTCAAACGTCAAAAAAAACCATGCTGGGCTATTTTTTCATGCTTGCTGAGGAAAAGCATCTACTTCTTCTCTAGGCAATAGGTAAAAGTAGAAAACTTCTCAAGCAATTAATTTTGTTTGAGCAATAACAGCTTCTGGCTTGGCCAGGTTCTGGTGTGGAACGATCAGGTGGGTTAAGACCCTGAGGCATATCCTGAATCTTTGACTACTTGTTTAAAAATGAAAAAATGTAGCCAGACACAAACCTTTAAGCCCAGGGAACACTGTCCTCAGGCTGAAGCCTAATGATGAAGCTGATAATTAATTTTAATCCATGCATATGCTAGTCTTATTAACAGGAAGATAGATTTCCTGCATTGTTTGTTACTCAGGAAGTTGATCACTGAGAGATACTTTTCTAAAATGGTACTTTATTGAATGTCTTAAAGTGTACTGGTAAAAGTGCTGTTGAATGCTGTCTTTTACTATTCTCATAGCTATCAAAATATATTGTGCTACAGGTCAGTGATCTAGAATTAAACAATATGAATGGAATTACATATACATTAGAAATAGCTCCTTGAATTTAAATAAAAAATTAACTCTAAATAGTTTAGATAATTAGAAAAGATAGAAATAAATCAAATGGTGTGTCGGAAAAGGTGTAAAAGGCCATTTGCTTTTAAATTTTATAGAGCAGGAGAATTCTATGAATCTCTATTTATATTCTTACAGGGATATTCCAGAAGGCTTTTTCTGGATTGAATATCATATTGATCCACAGTGATTCACACGGGTTTATATGATCAGCCATACCCCCTGGGGATAGGGGGAGAAATGAGCTTTAGTGTCAAAGCTACCTAAAGATGTTTTTTAATACCAAAAAATTCACCTACCCAAGATGAACGTTGTGCTTAGCAAAGTGCTTCTCCATGCCAACATAGCAGTGCATGAGCTGTCCTACGTCTAAGCTCATCCACCACCAGTCCTGATGGTAGGACAGTGCTAAAGGCTGACAGTTCACTGGGCATGACTGTGTGTACTTGAGCTTGAGTAATTATAAATGAACTTGAAGAGCCAAGTGCAAAAGTTCTCTTCCAGCAGTGTTGTGGATGAGTATGTTTGTGACGGTTTAATTTATCAGCAATTCAAGATTTCTTAATAAAATGGGATAAATCAAAGGCTGATTTTAACAGCACTTACTGTAACAAGTGGTTTAGTGAAATGGCAACTTAACGAGAGGTTTGAGGGTGACAAGATTCACACTAACTTACTGCAAGGTATCTCCAACCAAAGCACATAGGCATACATAGCCAGTGAAATCACAAATGTCAGGGCTTGGAAGGGACCTTAAAAGATCATCTAGTCCAACCCCCCTGCCAGAGTAGGATCACCTAGATTAGGTCACACAGGTCAACAGTTATGCACCGTGCCTGAGCAAACTGTTCATTTAAAGACTAAAGCAATCTTTCAAGGTTTGTGTAAGAGTGGTATTAAATAAAAGGAGTTCTCATCCAAAGATGCAATGCCTTTGGACTTTTAGCTGTGAGAAAACTGTACTGACAATGATTTTTTTAAGTGGTACAAGATTGCTGTGGTTCCTCTGATAATTCCTCAGTCACAGTATTGATATTTGCTTAAGATATTGATCAGAAAGATCAGAATCCCTGAATAATAGAAGACACTGAAGAAAGAGTCAAAAGCTCAACAGGAGTTTTGTCTCTTCAAAATTTAGTGGTTTTAACTGACTTGAAAAAAGATTGCTCAAATTTTAGGAGTTGGAAACTCAAGGAGTTATTAAAAGTGTAAGATAGATGTTGCTGGGTTTTGTATCTTTTTTGGTTTGTTTTTTTTTTATCTTGATTTATGGCTGTCAACTAAATGAATCCAACCAAGACAGACCCTCCATTCTGGCCTGCAGTACACCTCACTGGGAGTCCTCAGATGCTTTCAACTATAGACAGTCAAATACATTTCTGGCCTAAAGTCCAGAGCACTGCTCTTGCATTTAAAGAGCTTTGAACTTAAAGAAGAAAAAAAAAAAAGACAATAAATGCAAAAATATAGTAATTCATAGACTTGTTAGGGTTGGAAAAGACCTTAAAGACCATCTAGTTCCAACCTTCTAACATGATGCATTAGAAGACAATACATGTCTACAAAAGTCTTGTAAGATCACCTCCTTTATAACCCATTTTGAGACTTTGAAAGATTTCTCCCTTGGATCTGGATATAATAGTAGTAGGACTTCTTTCAAACTGCCATACTAGCTCTTTTGACAGTTTAGTGCAGTTACACATTAATACCAGAATATACTACTCAGAAAAATGTTTAAATATATCTACAAAAATAAAGGTGACCTTGTTATTCACTAGCTTATCAGAAACAAAAAAAAGATGATGGGGAGCTATATATCCCTTATACACACATAGCATATAGAAAATAATGACATGCATTCAAATTCTTTAAAATCTCTTGTGGGTATAAAGAGAAAAGATATAGAGAACTCTACCTGAAAATATTTAAACAAGCGCATCACAAGAAGAGTTTTTCTGTAATGCATTTGTATGCTAGAATTGCTGCATTGATTTGTAAATGTCATGAATTAAAAAAAATAATCTTTATTGCCTTCTATAACTGACATTAATTATTTAAAGTTTAGGAAGTGCTTCGAAATGTAACTTGCTTGTGAATGCACAAGATAAATATTTAAGTGTTGCTACTATAAATTTTCAGTGACAAAAGAAATCTAATAATATTATTTTATTGATTTGGTAAAATGACAGCAACAAGTTGAATTTGTTCTACTGTGAAAATGCTTTTACGTTACGCTGCTGCAGAAATTGGTTTCTTAAGTTATCATATCCAGCACAGGAGAAATTACCTCTGTGCAAATGTGAGCTCTGTAAACAAGCACCAATACCAGGGCCTTTTAAAACACATAAGGAAATTAAGACATGGCTGAGAAACTCTGCAGAATATTAATTCCTCTGGTAATAGTTGCAATTAAATTAGTCTGGAACAATCCTTTGGCAGGCTTTTTTTTTAAAGGACCTTTAGGCCAACATCAAGAAAACATCAAAATGATACTTAACCTGGAAAATTAGGAGTCAAGGCTTCTCCCAAACCAAAATGGATCAGAGCAGGACAGGCACTGCATCAGAATGCATGATTTTATTATGGAGAAAATCATAAGCAAATAATTTAATTCCAATTTTAATTTTTCCAGCATTGTACCTTAGTTAATAAGCTGTGTTGTAAGGTATACACTGACACTGTATCATTCCAACTTTTAATGTCTAAAAACATCTGTAATATTCCATTCAAATTATTTTCTTCATCTCGCAATCAAAATCTTTATTTCTTGAATGGATGTAAATAATTTTCCTAGTAGAGGGTAGAGGTTTTCAGAACATGTTCATTTCAGAATAGAGTAGCTCCCTCCTTTTTTATTAAAAAATGGTTTACCACTGCAGATAAAGTGCTTTTAGGCATTACAGAATGAAAGTTTTACTTTGCATAAGATAGAAGCAACTCAGAAATGCAATGATACGTACTGTAAATACACTTTATACCCTCTATAATGCATGAGAAAACCTGTTTATAACTGGACCAAGACACATTCTTTAGCTAACCAAACTACTTGGATTCCACTGTGCCTTATGAATATTTAATGGTAAATGAAGAAAGAACGGATTTTCATAATTGGGAGTGAAATTCACCCTGCTGACTTAGAAGAATAACACCCCGATGTAAAATTCACCAGGGAACTCCTCAATATTGCACAGAGTACGTTGCTGAAACATATTCACCTTGATGGAAAAACAAAAAGAGAAAAAAAGAACTCGGTGTATTTTATGAAAGCCTCAATCTCTTATCTATGACTCCTCGCATCCTTTCCTTTATTACACATTTAAAGGAGAAAAGAGGAGGGTGTTTCAACTTTGCTTATTGTGTACATATGTTATGAACATGGAAATAGAACATGAGAAGGTACATTGTGTTTCAGACAGTTCTAGGACAACCACCACTCTTTGTGGCAGACGTCCTAGGGCACTTACACTTGCACTGAACTGCATCCTAAAATAAACAGCACTTACCCACCTAATCCAATTTAGTCATGCCAGTTCCATTACAGTCAAAAGCACTATAAAAGAAAGAAAGGGTCACCTGCAGAGAATAATTTCTTAAACAGAGAATACGAGTCAGCCTTGGGAAACGCCTCTTTTTCATCAGTACTATAAAGGAAGATGACTATTTTGGTCTACCCCCCAGTCGTCTAGGCAGATGAAGCTTATTGCAAGCTAACTTTTGGAATTCCCTGTTAGGAAATGCATCATTTGAACTGAGTTGCCAGTCACAAGAATAAGACTCAATATTTCTCAAAAAAAAAAGTAGCCCCTTTCTTTATATCAGTGATTATTTATATCAGTAATTACTAATGGAAAGCTGCTTTCTATTATGGAGGGAAATAAATAAACAACACCCTCACCTCAAGTCTCACTTCAAGATTTCCCTCCTGACGCATGAGATCCTATTTTAATTCACAGTTATATTTGTGCTACAATGTCCATCCCCCCCCCCCCATTCCTTCAGCATCTTTCTGTGCTTGTCAGACTGACATGAACACTTCATTTTGCAATCAAACCCAAGAACAGATTTAATATTTGGTTTCAAATTTCCTTAATATTTTTGCCACTTACATCAAGTCTGGTTGATCCCACTGCACCTTTAATTTGATATAGAGTTTATTAGTTAACATATTATCCCAGGGCTGCAAAAAGAGCCCTAGATTTTCAATATTTTATGCAAATATTTAACTTTTATAGTGTGCACGGTTTGAAGTTAGTTTACAATATTTACTTCAGTTGCTGGTAAGAGACCAACTACTTGCACCTGGCTGATAAAATATATTTTGACACACCAGCATTAAATATAAATTAAAAGGCAACAAAAACAAGTGGAAAAGAGTTGATATATAAAATGTGTACTCATATCTGGAGCCTGAAAAGTGGTAAAACTATAGATTTAGAATAATTTTATCTGGGATTTAAAAAAAAGGTTAAGACATAAGGACACTATCTCTTAGATGACTGCTGTATGCAATGAAGTGCACCGCGATATAAATCTGCAATGAAACAATCTTCACTTTTCTACCAAGACATTTGGTGAATATTTTAACAGTTTGGTTTCAGTACCTTAGCTGTAACAACTTTGTTTCATACTGTTCTTCCCTTCTTCCCCCCCTTTAAATTATCGGTGAACATCCCAAGTATTTCTGGAGAAGTAATTTTCAGGCAATGCTGACATTTCCTGAATGAGATAATGAGGAACATCTGCAAAGGTTCTGTATTTGAAGGAATTACAGGAGGAAGGAAAAAAAGGAAAAAATTAAAAAATAAAAAATTTGAAGGCATTTTTACCATCCTTACAAAATTTGGCAAAATACATTTTTAATATAGGCATTAACTTGTGGTGGTAAACTATAGTTCAGGACTGTTGCTTGGACTCATGTGGAACAGGTAAGCATTGGATTCCGTGGAAAAGTGGGCTGATTAGGAGAAGGAAAAACAGTGGTTTGTTTCACTTGACAGGAGGCAGCAGAGGAAGGAAAAAGGCAAAAAAAAAAAAAGCATGAAACAAAGGTATTGGGACAGACTGCCCGCCCATAAGTATATCTGCATGAATCATAACCTCGTGCAGGCCTTGGAGTGAGAGCAAGGGGTTAGATTCTGAAGGAGAGTGGATGTTAGAATCTCTTCACTGAATTATATTCATTTTTTATGTGGCTGCATATCTATTATTCTCATTACATTAAGACTCACGGAATTACTAGTGCCCAGGGACGGCTGTTATGTAGAAAAAGGCATAATTTAAGGCCATGGAATGATAAATTGATTATGAATTTTTAAACAGGTGAATCTTCAAAAAATGTAATTACAGAGCTGCCTTAAGAAAAGGCGATACATTTTCACTCAGATATTTTGCTTTTTTTCCAAGTTTTCACAAAAGTAACTGCAAAGCTGCATGATGCCACCTAAGAAGCATTCCAAAACACTCTGTCTCCATGACTGGGGAGAGAGGGGCAATCTGTCTCTCCTAATGAAAAGTTCAAGGGGGGAGTAGGGTTAGGAGTAAGTTACTAGGGGATATGAAAAAACAACCAAAAAAACAGTGCAGAAAAGTTACTCCAAATTTTTTTTCCCCCAATAATTACATCAGTGTGTATAGTTCTGTAGATACAATATATTATATATATTATAATATTATGAATGTACTGGTAGTCCCCATGGTATGCATTAGCTGGCATAAGGCCAATATCAGATGACATCCTATTTAAGCAAGGATTAGTGGATATCACCACATGTGCACCACTTCTCCTTATAGGATTATTTAGATTGGGATATGCTTCTCCTGGAGGAAGAACTACTCAGATGGGTCATCAAGACATGCAGAAGGAGCATTTACTTTTCACTTCATTTTTTTTTTTACCTTAATTTTTCCAGAAGTTGTGGTAGACACTGCTGAACTGGTTGCATATAATATTAAAAATTGTTTATTCGTAAAGAAATGGGTCAGTTTCCTTAAGAGAAGTTTGAGAGCCTGATACACTACCGTTATTTTAGAAGCATGAGTGGTAATTACATGATTATAATACATATAACTTGTCAGTACTGTTGTATATCCATAAAGAATGATCTCAGTTTGCAAGATAGTTCATTTTTTCAAAAGAACGTGTATAATTAGGAAGGGAAATAAAGTAAAAAAGACTAGTTATAAGCTGACAAAGTTTAACTGAACGAGTTTGCTAAACAGAAAACGGAGAAGGTAAGCAGAGAGAAGATGGGCATTTCAGAGAAGCTGGGTCTGTCCTTTGCAATATTGACAGACGTTAATCCAAGAGGTACCCAAGGTATCTTCTGAAGAGCAATCTAGCAGAGACAGGATGGGCAGCGGAAAGTGAAAACTTGGTGCTGGTTTTACAGCTAGACTATTGTGTGGTGGTTCTCCTCTCACAGGATGTAGGAAACCTTTGGACCACACTAACCAGAAGCATAAGTTAAAAAGACATTTCTACAGGGTTGAAGAAGAACAGAAGGAGGTTTTCCTTGAAATTGCATTTCGTATAACATTAGGAAGAATCAAATCTGAGTGCTAGGTAAAATAAGCATGTTTCTGGAGATACCTTTGAAAGAGATGTCATCTTCTGCAACACAAACTGTACAATGCTAAAGGTAAAAAGGAACAAAGGGCCTGCAGTACTTGTCACATTCCCACAGACCCATCCCTGGGCACGGAGATGCCAGATTGGCAAATCCCACTTAGGCTTTTAAGATGTAAGTGGAGGTCCGAGGTTATAATTTCTGAATTGCACAGAGTGGCAGTTAAGTTCTGCAGCGTGACAGATGATGTTAGGCTTAAAAAACACCTATAATGGAACTTCTCAAACAGTAGTGGAAAAAGGAGAATTGAGATGGACGAAAAACCTGGCCAAGCTGCCTTGACAATGACAATACAACATTGGTTTAACTGCTTTTAGACTGCAAGATGCACCATTCACACTATTAAAGTCAGTGAAAGAAAATAATGCAGAGCTCTGTCAGCGACTCATGTAAAATTTACATGGAGATCTACAATTTGACAAGGGAAATTTTACTTTCACTACTGACCTCCTAATTCTGGATGGCTGCATAGGTAATACCTAGGTATTTTGTAATTTAGGCAAAAACAGCTGTACCCTCTTCAAAACTGTCCTCTTGTCAGTAACAAGCATATTCTTATTGCCTTTCTGCACAATATTTGTTTCTCAGTGTGGCAGAGAAGCTAACATATATTCTTACCCAATATGCACTTCCTAAAGCTCAGGGTATTTCTGGATTTGGCTCCTAGAAACACTTCAGGCTTCCTAAGAACCCCAATTGTCTTTGCATTAGTTGACACTGAAGGTTTCTCCTCCAGTAACTGTTTTGACAGCCTAATTTTGATGTGTTGTTGCAGTAAAAATGAAATAGGTTTTAGGTGGATTAGTGTTAAATAGAAAGCAAAGTCTGCTGCAGACTGGTGAAGTCCTCCCAACAGCAAGTGGACAGTCTTCTGGAGTGTCCTTTGATGGTTAGACCTCAAACAACAGCTACAGAACTCCAGGATTATATTCTGAGCATCAGAAAAAAGGAAATTTGCCATGGTAAGTTAATTGTAACACCGATATCAAGGACAGAATACTTTAGTTAAGGCTAACACAGATGAAACTTGATTGTATTTTGTGAAGTTTGTTTTATACAATGGTATTTACAAGCCTAGATTTGAAAGATAAACTTGATTTGACTCTGAGTATTCCTTAAAATGTTATTGGATGTAAAATATCAAGTGTCAGAGGACAGAAGTGTCATAATCCTTCAGGTCATCTGTCCTCTTTATTCTTGAGTCTGTTCCTGATTATTGTTCACAGAATGGTGGAGAAGCAACAATTTTACTGTGCCTCAATTATCCCATTTATAGAATGAAGGCAATGATGATGCTCTAATTTTCTGGATGATAGTTAAATCAGAGTGAAATTATAAAAAAAGTAAATCTTGATACACCAGTTTACACCAGATGACCCTAACTAAATAACTGATAAATGAAAGGAATAAGAGTGAAGGTAGCTTTCAAATTAATTCTCATCATTTCTCCAATAACTTTCTGTAGAAAACAGAAAAAACATGATATGATTTGCCTTCCCAGCTTGGAATAATATGATATTCACCTCCCTATTTTAAACAAATAGTTTAAAAAAGACTATCATTTAGTAATTTTCCAGTTTAAATGAAAGAAAAGGCTTCATAGATACATATTAATTTGGCTAACAGAAAGCCATTTACTTTTCCTTAATTAAACTTTATCAATTTAAACCAAAGACTGCAGTGGTAAAGGGATTACAAAATTATCTTTTCAGGTTTGTATAGCAGTTTGAATAAAAATGGCTTTTGCCTGTACTCAAGTTACGTTAAAGAATTGTAAAGAGAATTATTCTTCAAAAAAATTAGTCATCTTTGTTTCTTCATTAAACAGTAGAGTTCCATTTAATCCTAATGTATAAGGTTTATGTGATTGCTGGGAAATTAAGTTGAAGGATGTAGGTAGAGCCTGTCACTCAAATTACAATGTCCATTAAATACATGCTACTTTTGGTGACTATGTTAAAAAAAAATATCTGTGTTAAGAGCCAGACACTCCGACTTACTGACGAGACTACATTTCCCCAACTTGAGTGGAAGAAATGTTAATAAGACCAGAAATCTCCATTTGAAGATACCCCTCTTTATCCATTGACTACTGAATTATGAGTCATCTGTAACAAGCTGAAATTTTTCTGATCCTACAACAAGGATTTGTCCTTGAGTACAGTGCAGTGGGAATCAGTGATCTGAAAATAAAAAAATTATCTATCCCCAACAAATTACTGCATATCTCACACACACTACAGAAGTTGAAAGCTGAACCTTAGTGTAGCTGACTTTTACTATGATTTGTCTGTTTGGAACATCGTATCTGCATGCAGGAGTTGCATGATAATGAGCAGGAGTGCTTGGTTTGAAAGCATAAGGTAGATGAGCAGGGAATGGCTTCAGATTGAGATGGATGAATAACCACAGAAAATTAAAATTAAGAGAATGGTGAGAGCTAAAGAGTGAAAAAAAGTGTTTGACCAGAAATATGATCTTTAGAAGACAGGAAAAATGTGAACAGGATTGAAGTGAGACATGAGAAAACCTATGTTCAACCACATAAACCTATAAAATAAGTACTAAGTATGTCTTTTAGCTATAGAGTGGCATAAGGACAGAACAAATGTATGGATGAGTGAAGCCTCAATTCAATAATGATGAAATAATTTAACTGTAATGTACAGAGGGCTGGCAGAAAGAAGTGATTTTGTCCAATGAGGACAGCTATGCTGAACAAAGTGGGTAAGCCAGAATGGCTTGACGTGATGGCTGTATAGGGAAACTACCAGAACAACACAGGAAACCAACAAAAATTAGGTTTGCAAGGAACAAGTAATTCCTGTTTCGGTCTTTGGAAAGCAGCAGTTAAATTTGCTTTTTCAGTAGCCAGGTTTTTAAAAATTAAATTTAGAATAATACTTAGTAAGAACAGCAAAAAATTCTCAAACTTGGGAAGAGAAAATATTCTCTTGTATTACTTAGTCATTAAACTGATCTTAAGGGGAAAGGAAAAACATACAGAACATACGGGAGCAGGAAAACAGTCATTGTAACTTTCTGGCCAAGCAACAGCAGTAGCTTTACTTTCTCTATTCTTCCTCAAAAGACTTGAGAAATTGTTGTTAATGAAATTGCTACTTATGTTGTTAAAGAAAATTGGAGGTTACATAAAGAGATATGGAACTGAGTACAGGATAAAGCTGGAGTGAATCGTGCTGCAATGGTGTCAAGGTGGTGTAGGGGTTGATGACTGTGGCCCAGGGACTGAAGGGGTAGGTCCTTCCCCAGTGCAGCTCAATGGAGTCCTAGACTGTGGGCAGGATGGGGGTCCCCAAAGGGACCAGGTGGTGGTGGTGAGTAGGTAATCATAGTCTGTTGTCAAAGGTGTGAATGGTGGTGACCTGTGGTGAACTGTGTGACCACTGCCTACACAGTCCAGGCAGATCAACACCTTGACCACAGAGTTTTACTGCTATTCTACCTATCCCTGAATCCAGACACCCAGCCAGGGCAGCTCCAAGCCACACACACCCTGACACTACACACAACACAACTCAAAAGACAAGACAAAGATTTCAATAAGAAAAACAACTCCTAGACTGCAGACCCTGTCAGATGAGAAGGCCTACATAGTCACCACAGTGACACAAGGCTCCATTGGAACCCTGAGAGCTGAATGCAACAGTCTATTCCAAGAAGTTGCCGTCAAAAGTGAAATGATGGACCTACAAGTGGCCTGCCTAAGAGAACTAAGAAGAGAAGAAGTCCCAGTCCCTGAAAAGGAACAGCTGCAGAACAGAGCTGCTGACACAGACTGGAATGATGCTGCAAATGAGAACCATCCAGAAGCTTCTAGAACTCAAGGCAAATCCACACTTCAAGATTGCTACACAAAAAGATGAACCTGTTTGGCACTACACCAATAAACACGAGCATTCAAGACCCTACAGATTAAACCCTGGGCACAAGACAGGCTCATCAAGTACAAAGAGTGGTGAGGACACTAGAACCTGAAGAAGCCGTAAAACACAGAAGACACGTGACACAAACAATGCACACTCACACTGGAACTGCCCTCCCCTTGTTCTTGGGCTGAACCTGGGCTCTTTGCTTGCCCAAAAGCAACGTTAACATTAAAAACCCTCCCAGCAATTCCCAGCCTTGTCCCCTCCTCCTAGGCCTAAATCTCCCTACTTAACTTTCAGAGAGCTGGGAATCTAAATCCCTGCTCAGCAGAGCACACCTCAGCTACTCAGGATACTTCTGCAGTCACCAAGTTCTTCTCCATCACCTGCCCAAAACAAGTGCTGCCAACATGGTTCATTGCACTCACAGAGCTCTTCCCCAGCACCCTCCCATCAACTGTGAATGAGACTTTCCACTCAGATCCAGTTCCAGGACCAGGTGCTTTATTACTCTTGACACCAAAAAAAACAAAATACTACTGTTGTGTGTGGGAGAAAGCACTGTTTTCATCCTTGTAGAAATGTACTCTAGGTGTTTATCCTAACCCCTACTAAATTATCTTACCCTTAGCCCAATTAAGAGAAAAGATAGCACTAAATTATATAGCATACAGCAAAACCAGAGGTTAAAAAACCCCCAAGGCTTTATCTTCAAAGTCAGGAATTCCAGGAAAATGCAAAGCACTTAGAATAAAAAGAACAAAGAACCAGACTCTCACTCTCTTCTAAATACACAGTGAAAAGTTACTAACCCCCCCCCCCCCCAAAAAAAAAAGCCAGCCCACCTTCACCTCCCCACCCACCTGCACCTCCACCGGGGACGTCAAAAGTGCTTGCACAGCCTAGGGCTCCGCTTCTCTCCCAAACCCAGATCACCCCCCTGAGATGTCAAACCCCTGCACAACCCAGGGCTCTGCTCTTCTCCCATCAACAGTTCATCCACCTGTGAAGTCACAATCCC
>JAAGNO010007607.1:11791-29957 GCA_033439905.1 Ceryle rudis | reverse complement strand
AAGCCATTCCCTCTGGTTCTATCACTAATTACCCGAGAGAAGAGACCAGCACCAACCTCTCTACAATGTCCTTTCAGAGCCCTGCGGCTGTTTCATCTTTCCAGACTAAACAGCCACAGGGCTCTCAGCCTTCCTTCATAGGAGACATGCTGCAGTCCCTTCATCACCCTCACAGCTTCTGTTGGACTCTCTCCAGTAGATCCCTGCCTCTCCTGAACTGGGGAACCCAGAACTGGATACAGGATTCCAGTGTTTACATTTTTCTTGGGGTTTTTTTTCCCTCCTCTGGCCAGGGAGCAACTGTTTGTCTTTCTGAAGGACTGAAGGTCCTTCCTAGCAAACAGCTCACTTAGAAAAGCAGCTTGCTTAGTAGGTGCTGACAGCACGAGTCCTGTTGTACCCCATGTGCAGAGTAGCTTAGTGCTGCACAAAACCCGAACTGTTAAGCCTCCTTGCTCCGCATAGTGCTGATCTCAGGCCCAGAGTCTAAATTAGCATCTGTCACATAATCAACGCACCCCAAATCAAATGGTGTCACATCAATTGCTGACTTTTAAGCCAATATAAGGAGGTTTTTACACTTAGTCTTTGATCTCAGCAAGTGCGGAATGATTTTAAGAATTTTTTAGGATTTTTTTTTTTTCCTTTTTAAATCTCATGTCCTGAAAACCATTGCCCTCTGTCCATGCTGATGGCTGTGGAGTACCTCAAGTGTAGCTAGGGTCCTATCTCTGAGACGGTCCTAAACCCCCTGCAGACCTGCTGCAGATGGTCTCAAACATCCCACAACTCAGGTCAGACTCAGCCAAACCCCCTAAAAAATCCTGAGCCCCATGCAGTGATGCAGTTTACTTGGGCTGACCATCTCCAGGAAACTACCAGACATGGCTCATGGCAGGGATTCTGGGCTCAATTTGAGCATTCCAAAGGGTCAGGCTTGGTTTTGGGAGCAGAAAGATAAATGTTCACCTGACAGAGCAGAGTGCAGATAGCAGTCAGTGGCCATGTGAAGTATTCTGAGCCACACTGCTACATTCCACAAGGAGAATTCAGTGGATTAGTTTGTATCTGGTTCTGATAGAGCCCTAGGCCATTTAATCTTATCCAGTATTGTCTGGAAAGGATTGTGTTGCTGATACACAAAGTAAACACCCATCAGTTTATCTGAGGGATCCAGTGAACGTATACCAGGTATGAAGATACTGTATTTGCAACTGACATCATAGAATTGAGCTCTGTGTAGTTTACATCTACTTCACTCTTCATGAAGTTCATCCCACAATCAAAGAAGTTCATTAACCAAGTGAGGGCTAACAAAATATTCCTTTAAATATTAAGGAAATAATTTGCATTTCCTAAGTATAATGCTTTTGTCCTTCCAGTGCAGTGCTACTTGGTTATAAATTTATTATGCTGCAGTCTAGTTTCCTAGCAAAAAATATTTCATTAGCCAGACTTCACTGAGCTTCAACTTTTCTTCCTAGCAAGTATGAGCTCCCATTACAAATATGAACATTTTCAGCTGAGGAGAAAAACATATAAATAAATCAACAAAACCCCCTCAAAATAATAAAAACAACCCCAAAACCAACCAAACAGAAAAAAAAACAAACCCTTGAGTAATCCTTTTTTTTTTTTTTTAACAAACGCTTCCTTATGAAGATCATTTAGGAATAGTTGTTTACTAATAATAATTCTTAAAATACACTGAAATAACTGGGATGTATTCTATGTTTATACTGCATTTGACTGCTGGGTAGGCTCAGCCTGTCTGCAGAGTAGCAGGGTACATTCTGATGATAACTTGGACCTAGAATGGACCAAACCCAAGCACGCTCCTTGTTTTAGGTGTGTTAAGTATAGGAGCAGCCTCAGCTTATGTGCCAAGGAGCCTGCAGTCCAGTTCAGGAAAGTCTCACTCAAAGGACAGGAAGAAACAAAGATGGAAGTGACTCATCTGAGGTTATATGGCAAAGCTAAAAAGTAAAGGTCTTTTCAATCCCCTTTCTCAGGTCACTAAGCCCTACTGCCCTTCTCATTGAAAATGTATTCTGGTCTTTGGATTTGATAATGTCCTTTCAGAGCATGGGCTGATGTCACCTGATTAATGTTGCAGACAGGAGATTGCAAGATCACCCAAGGTTAATATGATAAACAATTAGAGAACTTGGGATGCAGCAGAAATCATATTGTCTGACAACTCTCTAATTGTAATGGTGGTGTAGCTCTGAAACACACCCCCCATCCCCCCTATGCACAGTCTGCCTCAACATCAATAATAATTCACATCTCGGTGCTGTCAGAGATAAATATTGCTGATCTCAAGGCCACTGATATCATCTCAAACCAATAGTTACAGTCATCAGCAAGACAGACAGAGTGATAGAGGAGACAACACCCAGAGAGCAATTTTTAGCTTTCATTTGCCAGACTTCTAGTCAAGTCAGTCATAAAAGAAATTGACCACAATGCCTACAAGCTGAGTTCCTAACTCTGCATACTGGGCACCCAAACAATAAATTTATGTGTTAGAGGCATAGTTTGTTCACAGATCTCAATGAAGTTAATATGACCAAAGTCTATCCAGTCAAAAAATACAGATGTGAGCACTTCAACAAATCAAGCCACTTCCTCCTCTTGAACTAGATTTTGAAGGAGGCAAGAAGGGCACAAAAGACTGTCAGTACACATATGGAAAGAAGATCTGAGAATGGGAACAGTCAGAAAAGGGCCTTAGGGAGTGCAACATGGAGTGTATTGACACAGGGAGAAAGGAACTGAATGGACTTTGCAGTAATGGGCACAAAGATGTTCACAGCCAAGAGCCCTAGATTGGGGCAGTGGTACAGGAATGCACAGCATCAACATCTCCGTTCTCAATTCACTTTAGATCTATTAAGTCAGTGTCACTATTGTCCAGTTTTAGTGGTGTGTGTTTATACAATGTCCAATGAGCTCCAGACTGATGCTTATAATGTCCTTGTTTGATAAATCAGCACTACAAGTAAGATGACATGAGTAAAAGAGAATGAGAAACAGCTTTCTCAGAAAGCTGAAGAAAATAAACATGGTCCAGGTTTAGTTGACTTAAGTAGAATGTTTTCTTTTAGGTATTTCATCTTTCTTAAACAGTTTGCGAAGTTTAACATTCAGAAATAATAAAAAAAACACCTCTTCTAAAGCTGAAATGGAAAAATTACTTCAGTGGTTTTTGAAATCAAACTTGAAGCAAGGTTTTTATCAGAAGTCATTTGATAGACCCAGACTCCTTTCTTAATAAATTCTTCATGCAAAATTCAAAGATGGCAACATCCCAGGCTAAAGGAAGCAGTGGTGTCATGGCAAGCCTGCAAAGTACAGGATAAATTCAGTGAAATCTCACACTCTAAAAGCCTGAGTTCCTGTAAACTTATGTGACATGGATCTGAAGTAAATATGAACAACAAAACCTGCTGATTTCAGAACAAACTATTTAAATTCCCCTAAAGAAAAAAAAAAAAATCTGAAATAAAGCAAAACCTCATGTATCTTATTAAATGAAAATTCATTTTATCTGTATTTATTTCTCTCAGTTTCCTTTAAGATCCAAACAGCTGTTCAGCTGGTTGATATGGCCTCAAAGTGTCACTCTTATTTCTTTGAGAAAATAGAGAGGGTTAGAAATGGCCACCGGACCATAGCCCTCAGGTTTATTTATTATCACATAAGTTTAACCAGGGAGTGATGGGAAAGGTATTTAGCAAGATGGCACCATTTCATGGTAGGAAAGTGATAATTATCTGTTAAAATTTTGGAATAAGTGCATACTAAGTGCACAGATACCAAGTATCAGCAGGATTTTTTCCAACAGGAAAGAACTGAAATCTAGAACAACAATTTTATTACAGATTACTACTAAACCAAGTCAAAGTCAAATTTTTGGTGACTGTTTCACACAGTGAGTAATAATAATGACTTTTAATTTAAAGTAGAAATGGATAGTTTGCTGCCAGACTAGATTCAAACACTTCTATGATCATGATAAAAAGTAATGACAGGAGAGATCCTTTGGGTTAAAATATTAATTGTTTCAGACAAGCTGTCAAGTTGTTAACACTAACATGCCCTAAATCTAAAAATTTCTATAGCCAGAGACCAAGATTCGCACTTGATTGTACCTGACTAAGAGGTTTTCAATTCCATAATGATTTTTGGCACTGGAAATATGCCTGCAAGGTTCAAACACGTTAGAGAAAAATTGCCTGGCAGATTCTCTGCAGGCTTGTTTGATTGCAAGATCAGAGTGAATTGACTGGAGATGTTAGCGGTGGTTTCAGGTCCTTGTTTTAGAAACTTTGAAAACATACTGTGAAAGAGCATGAAAACTTATGAGCAAGTGGTAAAACATCACTGACAACATCCTTCTTTATCCTGGGTGTTGAGTCAGTCAAAGACTATTTTGTTTGAGTCGTCATTGAGCTAGGAGAGTTCATTTCGCAAATAACCAAAGTAGCTTCAATTTTTCTCAAGTATGAAAAATTAAAGAGTTTATCAAGAGCGAGTGTTATTTAAAGCTAAGGAAATAAACTGTGAGCTGTTCTAGGCCTTCACTTTCCACTTAGAACTGGAACAAAAGGATTTTAGGTACAGAAATTTATCTTTTAAAATCTGTCCTCTTCTCGCTGCTTTTCTTTCTGCTGCTACCCAAGATTTGAAGTAGCTCCAAATTCCTGTGAGAAATGCTGCTTTTCTAGCACACTCAAGCTACACAGAAATAATGGAAAGGAAACCTGATGATCCAACTTATTATTGCTACATTTGCTGACTTTCCTAGACCTCTAGACGTTTCAGCAGAAGTTAGACTGCATCACCAAAGCTCTGCTCCTCTCTTAAAAACTCGCTCAGAAACACATAACTTAAGTAATAAAAGCATTTAGGAATGCAAATCCCAGTAGAGTGATGAAGACTAGAGCATCAGTCTCAGGCAGCCTTAAATTTCAGAGATCTTTAGATTTATAAGGATGCTAGCAATGTGGTAGCTTTTTACATGGAAGCTTCACCGCTAACTAAACTTTGCATCATCTGAAAGATTACTGTGAATCAGCTCCACACTGGCAGAAAACACTGACCACATCATTTCATTAACCTCATTGGATCGTATGCAGCCTATCACTATAATAGAAACTGGCCCTTGAAATGGCTCTTCTCCTTGGAAGTAAAAGAGGACCAAGTGTCTCACTGGTCTTACATAGTCTTGGCCACTACCTTCTTAAACAGAGCAAGACCAGGAGATACACGGATCACCTCTAGCAGATCACCAAACTGTGAACTAAAACATCCTAAAGCATCAAGATTCACTTTATAGTCCCCGTTGATCTATATGATCTCTATAGCAGATGCTCACCTTAGGAGCTATGCTTCTTACCCATTACAACCTTGTAATTTCAAAAATCATTTCTCTATTACTAAAGACAATGCAAGATTAATTTTAAACATTTTTGATCAGGAGGGCAAAATGGGAATGGTTTTATGAACACCCTTGCAGGGAAATGCCTTTTAAATGATAACATGTTATAGTATTGGTCTCTGCAGCTTGAGATGAAAAGAAACGTCAAATTTGCCAGGGTGTCCTCAAGCAGACTCAAAAATCCATGTGTGATGTCACCACCAGTGACCAGCATGCCATCTTGAATACATGCATTAGTATTTGTAACATAATCTCAGTTGTTCCTCATTACATTTAAGCTCCCCAAACTTTTAGGTGTTAAATATATATATATAATTAAAAAACTTGTAATATTCAAAAAACATTTAAAAATTCCATATCCATTCACTTCTCATGGCCAGAAGTGGCTGAGAAATGGTAACTTCTGTGAACAGATTAATCTGAAAACTTTTGTCATGAGACATTTTCTTCTCTCAGTATGAGAATTCCCTGTGACTACAGGAAATCTAACTTGAGAAGGATAAAAGGGTACTGTCAGCATAGCAGTGCCTGCCATGCCATGGTCTGCTCCAAGATCATCACAGGGTGTCAGGAGTTGCAAGGGACCTCAGAGATCTTTGAGTCCAATACATATACACGGGTGAATATCATAGAAGATGACATATCAACTGCTTAATAAATAAATAAATCCTGTGTCTTTGAGAAATGGGTAACTGAAAATACTGATGGCTACAAACAGCGTGATCCAGAGGTCACATCCATGTATCACTTGGTGGTAGATTTCATGAAACATTTAAAGAAGTTCCACTGAATTTGTAAAGGAGGGGTATTTTTATTTTATGCATATATAAAAAGGACTGAAGGGAATAAAAAGGGAAAGATGTTAAAGGAAAAAAAATGTCATGAGGCATGGAAGCAGCTTTCCCTTAAAGGCTTGCTCTTCTTTTGTAAGTGTATGTGAATGTGGTAACACAAAGATTTTTTTATTATTATTATTATTATCTTTTTAATAGCTGGAAAGCTCTAAAACAAAGATGAGCCAATGACAGATTGATGGAATCGTATCACACAAGCCTAAGAGGAAAGCAGACAGCTGGCATTAAACATTGGGAGTGTTTGGAACTGCCAACGCATGCTGGAGAAAGGAGAAGGGAAAATAAAAGTAAAATTCTAGGAGGAACCTTGATTTCCATAACTTCTGTAGTGGAACTATTTCCCCTGTGGGCTGGTTATTTTCCAGCTCAGTGAGGATGTGTAAACTCCTCAGGGCCGTTAAGACAGCCCTTAAAGAAACCATGAAAGGCTTGTGAAAAGAAAATCAGAAATAATAATGAAAAAAAAAAAAAAAAATCTGTTGATTATATTCACTAAAAAGAGGTTAGAATTTGTGCTGAAAATCAAATAATATAGAAAATGACTTCACCAGTTATATACATCTTTAACATTCTTATTAACCACTGTAAGAACCTGAACACTGATCTAACCCAGTTAGGGAATTTTTATGCAGCTCTTCAGCTCTGAATGGTGCAATGCACGGACTGCCAGCCAAAGGAAAAGCATTCCCCCACTGAGAGCCATCCAAACCACCAGACCACCCGTTTTTGGCACCGTTTCATTGCATGTTATCTTCTCCCTAGCTTCCACTCTGTAAAAATAAGAACACATGGAGAAGCTTTGCTCTTCTGCCAAAGTCTATGCAAATAATAATAATAACGAATTTAATTTAAAAAGCAAGGTAATAATATTTTGTTTCCATGTCTGTAGATCAAAGAAATAATATCAGCTCAAGACAACAAATACAAGAGACAAATATGGATTATAATCTGATTTCAATGTAAATTTAACTTAAGAGCTACACTCAGGGAACTGAGTGTGTGTATAAAGCTGTGCTGCTGCCAGACCTCCCATTTTTCTGCTACTTACAAACTGCTGCTCAAGAGAAGAAAATGTGTTCATTCCCCATTTACTCTGATGAGTAAAGCTTCAGTACAAAAGAACCCCAACACTTACTGGATCTGCAGTAACTGTTCCACAAATTGACTGCACTGGTTCCATAAAATAAAATTAAAAATCAGTCCTTCCATTCATTCCAAGATAATATTTATTGCATTATATTTCTAGCCAGGCTAAGTTTTTATTTTCTTTACTGAGAGGGACATTGAAGAGTAAGAAAAAAGCCTCAATAATCCAGGCTGTACTAGGAAATAGTACTCAACAGTTTCATGATATTTCAATTTACAAAACATAACTAGGGAGTAAATTCCCCTTCCTTTAATAAAAGTGTCCAGTTTTCTGATTAACATTTCTTTTTATTGTAGTTTTGCTTTTTAACTATGTTTGGATTTTAAGGTGTATTTAAGGAAAGTAATTAAAACTGGAATTGCTTTTAAGTCGCCACACCATATCCCATTTCATCCCTTCTCCATACATTGAAATGAAGCCCAGGATTTAAAATTAGAACTTGCCTACACTTGAAATGGCTGCATTTATCAGTTAAAAAGAAAGGAAAAAAATAATTTAAAAAAAAAAATCTGCATCTAGCTTCACAGGAATACACAGTTGAAAATAAAACTAAATCACTCGACTTTCCACAGAAGTTCTGGCTATCTTTGTTTTCCAGACTGCCAACTGCCATAACTGTTCATACAAACTTTTTTACATTTTTAGGCACTTCTTAGTAAAGCCAGAATGCAGAAAAGGGAACACAGGGGTGATCCGAGTCAGCTCATCACAATGCAGAAACTTTCACGGTATTCGTATAGTAGGACTTTAACCTAGGACCTTCAAGTCACTTAGGAAGGTAGATAGAAGGATTCCTGCTGCACTGCAAGGAAATGGAGGTGTGAAAAATAGAATAATTTTCTGACAGAAGAGGGTATTGTGATGAAGGGATTTAGTCATAGCATTCATAGCCCTAAGCAGCCAGTTTCTCCTGGAGATTGCTGTGGAAACAGTGCCGAAAGCTTTACTAAAGTCCAGGCAGACAACATCCACAGCCTCTCCCTCGTCCACTAAGCAGGTCACCTTGTCATAGAAGGAGATCAGGTTAGTCAAGCAGGACGCACCTTTCACAAACAGATGCTGACTGGACCTGATCACCTGCTTGTCTTCTCTGTATCTCTTGATGGCACTCAAGATGATCTGCTTCATCGTCTTCCCTGGAACCAAGGTCAGACTGACAGGCCTGTAGTTCCCCAGATCGTCCTTCTGTCACTTCTTGTAGATGAGTGTCCCATTTGCTAACCTCCAGTCAACTGGAACCCCCCTCAGTCAGCCAGGACTGCTGATAAATGATGGAAAGTGGCTTGGTGAGCACCAAGCTCCATCTGTACTCTTGAGTGAATTTTCTTATGAATTTCCAGAGTCTTTGGCTTTAACAGTTGAATAATATTACATTTAATCTTCCCACTTACAGCTGTCCTCTCAGCTTGATATACTTGCTTTGCTGTATTAAGACAATAAGAAGCCCCTTTTTTTTAGGATCTTCTTTTCTATTTTTTTTTTTCCCCTCAAGAGTTTAAGACTCATGTCATTGTTGACCATTCCTAATCTCTTGAGTGAAACCAGCTGCATCGTAATACCTAGCACTGGATATAAGTTACTGCTTTCATTTTGCACATTTTTCCTTCCACTTAAAATATTTAATGACCATTTTTTTAAAAATGCAGCAATGGAAAAACACAGAGAAAAGGGAAGAAATCTCATCCACACTTGGAATATCTTAACTCATTTTGAAACCAGTTTCCACAGTCAGGAAAGGAAAAATGACATGGCTTTTAGCATACTACATTCCTCACGTCTTTTATCCTTTGTCATTTTATTGAGATTGGAGGTAAGCCACGACAGGCTTTTCCTTTACATTGTGTATTTCTGTACATTATGTATAACAAAATTGTCTTTGACATTGCTAAACGATAAAATGTTTGGCCAACAATGCATTAAAGTACCTTAAATGCCTTTTTAAACTGAATCAGCGACATTATTTGAATCTTCCAGGACATAGATGAAGTATCAATTCCACAAATAAATTATACAACATCTTAAATGATCAGATAATGGCTCCCACTAACAACAATTGCAAAAAAAATGTGTGACCTCATCACAGCTTTGCTTTCTGCATGTCAGTCTTTCCCTGCTTCCTCCCCCAGCACTCAATCTGAAGACAACTAAAGCCCGTACAATTCTCTACGCGTCAGCTCAGCAAAGACAACTCCGAAAGCTACAATTCTGAATAGGGACTGAGCACAATACTTCTTGGTAGCAGCAATCTCGGGAATGGTCACGCTAAAGTTTTCTGTACCAAACATGAGACAGGTCCATGTCATTCACAGCTCCAGCTTGTTTTGCTGCATCAGGAGCAAATGCTCCCTGTGACTCTTCCAACCAATGCATGATGATGCATACACAGATCTGTGTTAGCAGGAGAGGAAAAAAAAACCCCAAATATCCTAGCTCTACCTATGTAAACAGTACTTCCACCATGATCAGATGATTCTTTCTCTAGGTGAAAAAGCAAACAAACAACTTCCTACTTTCAGTTTCTCAGTGTTCTGGTAAGGATGAAATCAACCTTCTGGTGCTTTCCAAATCTCCCAATAAACTGCCAAAAAGTAAACACAGCAGATATCTTTCTTTCATCCTGAAAGATATCATCTCACTAAATTCCCTGTACCTAAGCAGCCTGGAGGAAGGAAAGTAGGCTGCTTTACACTGATGTATGACACTAACTACTGCACATCTCTGCCAAGCATTATAAAAAAACCCAACCAGATAATTACATTCAATACTGGACAGTTTCCTCAGCAAAGATAGAAAGCAACAGAGCAGATGTAGCTTCACCACCTAAGAGAACTCTGAAGGGCTTTACTATATTCTTTTTTCATGTCTGGATTATAACATCATATTTAGTTTTTTGTCTACTGAGGAAATTCAAACAAAACAAGCTCAGCTGGTGGCATGGGAGTCAGCCCTGCAGGCAGAAGTTCATGGAACAGATCGTACTGGAAAACAAGTTGAAACATATGGAAGACAGGAAAGTGATTAGAGACAGCCAACATGGCTTCACCAAGGCCAAATCACGCCTTACTAATTTACTGGCCTTCTACAATGGAGTGGCTAAGGAATGTTCATTTGATGAAGGGGAAGAGAATGTAACATATCTCTTCTTATAGAAGAATAGATGCAGAGACAATGTTAACACTAACAGCAATAAAGATTTATCATCATTGACTTGAATGATCCCCTAACTTCTGAGGTTAAGACCATCTTCCTGAAAGACGATGATGATCTGGCTCTGGACAAGGGATTTGCTGCCTTTGAACTTCAGTTGTTCTAAGTATAAGCTATACAGAACACATTTATTCTTCTCCTAGTGCACATCCAACCACATGGTGAGACTGGATCTGCTCTAGCTCGCTGAGTTTTCTCCCCTTGCTTTTGCCGACCCACCCACCGGACCAGTTCATTTGATCAGTGTGATTCTTCTACCGCTTTTCTGTCCATCACTGTTTCTTCCCATTTGTCATCTGCTAACTTCCCCTTATGGCCTGCTAAATAAATATGTTCCCCTTTTTCTAAGAAAAAATTTGAAAAAGAGTAGGAAGAAAAAAAAAAGAAAGGGCACCTAGGCTACTGAACCTTGTTTCCAACACTGAAAACATGTATTTCAGTAAATCCAGTGCTAAACGAGTTTTCAGCATGACTTAATTAATCTAGCAGTTTCATATCTTTCATAGGAGAAAGGCTGTGAACTAGCACTACAACAGATCTAATCATTCAGGAAAGGTAATTTTGATAACAGTTCCCAGATTTCTTGCAATGATATCAGCCCAGTTTATATTTCACGTCAAATCTAGTTAGCTTCCCTATCTTCAGGGTATTTTCACTCAACATCTCAGCTCTCAAAAGCATCTTACCTTTGGGGTTTTTTTTACCTTAGTTGACCAGCAATTTCAAATCCACCTTCACCTAAGCAACAACGAAAATTTGCTCTATTTAGCCTCTCTGATTTGGTCTTATTTCTTTGAGTCCTCCAATTAAGGTATTTTTCTACTTCCGCTCTGGTTGCGGTGCACAGTTGAACACCTGTTCCACTACCCCCAAGTGTTCCCATTTCAGTCACTGGCAAAGCAATCTCCAGCTTTATGGAGACCCTTACTGCAGAAGCGTTTGCTCTTTAGCTCTAATGGCAGTAGCTGAAATAGATGGAGATTATTTTTAAGTGCTTCTACTAAGCATTCCCAGAACCACCTGTATGTGCGCCATGACGCTAACTCAAAAGAAAGACTCAAAAGAAAACCCACCAGCAACAACTTCTACAACAGTCAGAGGCTGCATCTCTCCATTTACAAGTCTTGTTCTCATTAATGTACCTGCATTTCAGGCTGCCTGGGAATGTGGAAGCCACTCACATTTGAGCTGTTATTGCACCAAAAAAAATCCCTACTACCCCTTCTTTAATATCCAGGGTCACAACCTATGTTTTCAAGAGTGCTATCACATGGTGTGTAATTTATGTTTTGATTTACACATCTTCTTGGTGGCATAGTTCTGTCAGTGACATTACCTTCAGTTATTCCTGTGCAATACCTAAGTTCAGTAAAGCCTAATCCAGAGGAAAAGAAAACAATCGGGACTGCAAAGCTTTTTTCCTGACAAGAAAAAATGCAATATCCACCTTTTGCTCACTCTAGATCATTACAATCTATCAAGTAACACAGGTAAAGAGCAAGAAAGACAAATATTTGGAAAGGAATAATGCCTTATTACAGAAGTGGAAAGATTTCCACTGCCTGTTCCTTTGTCCTTTCTAGAAATATGTCTTCCACTCCTGACATTATGTGTTTATACTGCCAGCCATCTGAACAATTTGGTCCTGGCTACAACATAAAGACACAGACACAGGTATTACGAGAAAGCCTGTAGTGTTACCAGTGAAATCCAATGAAGTGCTGTAGTAGATCAAAGCCTACTATAATTCTTAGACCTGCATAGGTCTTTGGTTGCTTTGGTAATTCTGTGATAATTAACCAACAACGTATCTTTTCAACATTTTTAGTAGGGCGGAGGGTACAGAAATGATGCAGAGTGTTAACCCATGTATGTTCATGCCTGACTTTTTGCTCCCAGACTCAACTCTAAAATATATTTAACAATGAACCTCCAAACATAAAGCTGTGGTAGGGATGACTGAGAGAACATAGCCTCAGTGAAACAAAGCCTGAAGTCAAGGAAATAGTGGGCTAGGATTTTATCTGTTGTGTAGCGAAATCACTTTATTAATGGAAATGAATTATACCTATTTCTTTCACTCAGTAGTCAACATTCAATATTAGTCTCAAAAGCAGATGTTTCTCCCTCTAGCTCAGTAGAGAAAACGAACTCCCTTTCCCGTGTCTGGATAGATAATGTAAAGTTCTGTAATGGATAAAAGTTTAATGGATAAGAAAATTTAGACAAATGATGCAATAAAGACAAGCTGCTTCATTCTTCTTTTGGTGATAGTACCACTCTCTGCAAGCCATCCCATAGCTGCTGAGCGAGCAGCTAGATCAGCAGTATCAAACTAGGACAGAGGGATTTACTCTAAAATTTTCTGAACAAGCTTGTGTGTAATTAAGCATAAATTATTTCTTTTGTCAAAGTTAATGCTTGGTGAAAACTCAAAACATTCCAGCTTCTGCAAATCTGGAGGTAAGCTTCATGGGGCCAAGAGCAGTAGACTGCCTTGACAAAGAGGAATGTCAGTGTTGGATAGAAGGTCTAGTCCTCCTCATTCTCTTTAAAACAGACAATTCCAGCTAAGAGAATGGAGTGAATGAAACTGGGGGGGGGGTGGTTCTAACTCAGTGGCAGGTTAGGCTGTCCCTTTGCTAGCTTTCAATTCCTTCCACTGAGATTAATGCTGTAATAAAATCAGAACTGTCTCCCCTTATCTTTCATAACAGGACACCAGTCCCAGGTGGTTTCATATGCTTTTGAGTTTCTTTTACATATCTTCCTAAAAAAAAGAAACAAAAAACCCACTTAATATCTGGTAATTATTTATTTATTTACTTCCTCGTGTCTCAGGAGAGCATACCTTTTTTTGTAGTTTCTTTCCAATCCACTCAGGCATGCTGGCAAATGGGCAGTCCAAATGCATAGAGCAAAGGTCAATGAAACATCTGCTTTCCTGGTCCTGTTATTACCAGTATGCTCTTTTCCAGCGTCTGTTGTTCCCGGAAATCTTTCAAGCATATAATGGGTAAAGTTCCCTCATATCTGAACCTTCATCTCCAGCTGACACTTCAGTAATTTGTTTCCCATAGCAACTCATTCGGGATTCTTGACCTTGATGGAATGGCTAATGTGGCCACTCTTAACTCAGCTTCAACACCGCAGAGAGATTGCAAGTAAACCATGACAAGTGTGTTTGTTTTACAGCTTCATTTTGTATTTGGTGACTTTATTTTATTAACCCTGTTTTGCTCTGTTACTGCACTAGTGCCCCGTAGCAAGAGCTTCCTCCCAGATTTCTCAGTTTTAAAAAGAGATACCCTTCAGTGGCTCGTTTTAATAGGTTGGTTTAAAATCACGTGCAGCACCCAGAGCAGCTGCCTTGTCTGAAAGAAAGTGGGATGGCATCGGAGTGTTTCTGTTATAATTCAAACATTTCTGATGAATTCTCTGAGCAGTGTTGTTTACTTTTCAGAGACAAGACAAGAGCTGAGCAATTCCATCAGAGACACTTGAGTGTAAGTAGTTCTGAAGATGTGTGTAGTGCTAAGTCAGTGGGATGAAGTTCACATTCCCTGTTATTCCTTCATAAGAAAAATGGAACAATTATATAATTGAGCGAACATTTCTTAACACCTTAAGTATCGATGCAAATTTATTGTTGACTTAAATAATCCATAATTTTAACAATGCATTGTTGAAATTAACATTTTCCCCTCTTTTTTAAGTAAATGCTTTTAGGGTGCTTAAAAATTTGTCTATGAGTAAAACTTCCAGTTTTGTTTCTGAAAAACTGGAGCAACTGAAAGTTGGAAGAGAAAATATTTTGCCAGAAAATCCAAAATTTTCCATTTACAAATGTTCTAAGTCAATTCACGAGACAATCAGTCCATTAGGCTCCAGATCCTGATGTCACTGGAATGAATTTCCTGTTTGAATAAAGCACCCGCAATATAGAGATGATAATGTAACAGATGATAGCTTAGATGAAAGGAAGCATCAGAATATCATGGACAAAAGTATTTGTCATGGAATGTGGCCTACAGAGAGGAAGAGGGTATATAACGTCTCAGATGCTGAACTTTTCATAAAGCACAGAGGAAGCATTAGTAGATTTGATAATGAAAACAAACCAAAACAGAACAAAACATGATGTCTTACAAAGACATTGTTGAAAAAGAGGGAAAAAATTATAACAGAAAATACTTCCTTCATTACTTGTTCAGTTACTTCATTTGAAAAGAAGTTGTATATTACGCTGATGATAAAGAACAATTATTTTCTCTCTTAAAAGGAGGGAGAAAACATATTTGCATGTATTCATGTATGTATGTCACGGGAAGTAGAATTCCTCTTCAGAGCTACACTAGGATTTAGTGACACGAATGGGACTTTGAGAATGTCAATGGTGTCTGAATCACAGGTCCTGTCTTAACGGACAGTAAGGTTATTGGTGGTTCAACTCTGATTCATGCAACTGTTTCACTATGCAACCCTTAAAACTTCTTTTGATTCAGAAATGCTTGTGCAAACTGAACCACACAAAACCAGAATAAAAACAAAGAACAAAACTGTTCATTAGAATAGAACAAAATGAAAAAAACATGCAGTATCCACAGAAAAAAACCCGAAATGGTGAGCAGACTGTGAGCAGTAATCATACTATAAACTACAGGCAGCAGAACAGCTGGAATGAGAAATCAATTATTCAGCTAGAAAAGACAATGTGCAATAATTAAATTATGAGTAATTAATATATGATAGCTTACATCTTACAGGCTTGCACTTTGAGAAACGCTGTGACTCTGTGAAGAAAGCAGCAGCAAGATGTCCTGGGTCTTCCCTGTGTCATTGTTTAGCAAACAAAACCCTCTGAGAGTGCAGAACTTTCTGCCTACACAGCAAAGATGCCTATCCAGTCACATTTTTAAAGCTGACTTGCAAGTGGAATAATAAAAATCCCATCATCTCTACATAATAATATGTATTTAGTACCTTTCAGACCAGAGAAATTAATGTTCTTTATGTCAGAAATTAGTCTGATCTTGCACCACACTGAAGCAGGAGTTACTTGTTAAAATCTAAACAAGCAAGAGAAGAATCAGCCCTCGCATTTCTAGACTGACAGATCTTGATCAAACCCAAGAATGAATGCTTTTCTCTTAAAAGCTATAAACCAGGAACTCTTCCAGCAAGAAGGAATGGATAAACTGATTTCAAGATAGTATTTTTTTATAACATCCCAGACTTCAGATTAAGTTACCAAATTAAAACACATATATAAAAAGATTTTGGTGTAACTTCTGGTATTTATAGCTGTATGTACTGAGGCTCTAAGTATAATTAGCTCTTCCTTAAAAATGACGGCAAGCAGACCCAAGAAGGGTCTAAAACATATCCAAAATATCAGAGGAGGTGCAAGAATTGAGACCAAGGCCAAGAGTCCTACCCTTGCCTTGTAGCCAGTGGGTCTACCATGACTGGATTCAGCAAGGAGGCATGAGGTGTAACTCCCCATACTTCCAGCCTTGGAAATGAACAGTGAATCCAACAGCTTTGTTTGCATCTCTGTCTTGAATTGTGACTCCATCTCATCTTCCTTTCACATGAGTGATGCAGATATTTGTATAGTTTTTCTCAATCCACAGATGTGGTATGAAGCCTCTATCCTGGTAGTGCAAAAATAAAACAGAAAGAGAATTATGAAGTTTAAGCTTGTCTGACATGTTGGAGTGAAGGCTGAAAAGGTCTGATAGTCATCTGCCCAGGTACCAGTGGAGTATATACATGGGGAGAGATAAAGGCTATTTCAGCACAAGGGTAAAGCTGTGACAAGAACAAATACATATAGATGGGCTGTAAATAAAAGTAAGCCTTGGGTTTCTTTTTCACCAGCAGGATAGCAAAGGTCTGGATCAGCCTTTCAATACATGAAAATGAAGTTCACTTCCCAATGGAGCTCGGAAACTTCAGGAAGAATGTGATACACTGCCACCATAATAGAGTCTTGCTGTTACTGTATTAAAGACCCTGTATCCATACCTTATCTGATTAGCGTGGTATTGCAACCATGGTAAGTGGTCCAGTTTGAAACTGTAAAAGAGTTACTGATCCAGATTACCTATCAACTAATATTATCAGACATGGACAGAAGAGTGAGTTTACTGTGGGTGGCTTGCAACAGTCTGGGTAACATCAGGGTATACAGTGTCAGGTAAGCCTAGTTTGCTAAATAACCCATGTCATTGTTATTATGGTAGTGGTTGTTTTTACCTACAGGCAACTGAGTCATAGTTGTTTAAGATGCTGTAAGGGAGGACCATATTCACACAGAAAGATGCTGTCCTTGTGTAAGAGCATATTCTGAACAAGCCTGAGTTTCAACACTCAGTGGGCTAAAAACTTTCATAAACTATCTTTTAATGTTTCTTTGGAGCAGTCAGGGACCTTGCTGGAAACCTGTCTCTGCCTGCAAGGAATTGGTAGTGGATAAAATGTGTCTGAATGTCCTAGAGGCAGAGGAAAGAGAAAAGGATAAATGGTTGACTCAAGGACGCAGTGAAAATCAGTAACACTGAAAAAATTCCTGTCTCTTAACTATTGCTTGAATGTCTTGACAATCTTACTGTGTTGATCCTCCATCACTCTCATCCAAAATAGTACATGTGATGTACTGATTCATCCCGGGTATTAATTATCTTGGGTTTGAACTGAGCACATGCTTGAGTTTCCTAACTGAAATCCTATTCCAGCAAAGGAGGCCATGTTTGCTTTGGCCTTTATTTTGTATTACACATCCCTGACCCTATTATATCAGCTCCCCCATTAAGATTGACTCTATAAAAGAACAGAATTTTTTCCTGGAGCCACAAGGCTACCCAGGATGATGGAGAGATGTTGTCTTTTATACTCATGGCAAATCTTATAGCACTGCTAGCTTTACTGGGCACAAGCTCTTTCACAAAAGGGTGCCACGTGGGAACATATGCATATGTTCTGAAGAGCACCATGTCATTTACACAGTTCAAGTAGGTGCAGGTGAGAATTAAACAAACGTCGGCTGTAAGCAGCTTCTCAGCTTTTCATACAGTTAGCAGATTGGCCTGTGGTGTACAGAAAAGGCTATTGTTGCTTTTTAATCTCCTTTCAGTGTAGGGAGCTACTGTTCTCTCTACTGCACTGATAACACATAAATTGCTTATCCTCCAAAGCAGCCTTCACCTGACCACCAACTGCACTCCCCTCTTGCCAGGCTCCTGATAATCTCTTCCTACTTCTTTTTCAGTCTGTGTCATGTTTAGCTAGAGGGATTTCTGTGGCACCATACAAATGTAGAATTAAAAAGGTCCTTTTTTCCTATTTTCTTTTCCCCTTTCCTCTGCCTTCCTGTGATGAAAATACTCGGGGGGGGGAGGGGGGGGGAACGAAAATACGGCGACGGTGCTAACACGCCAGTTCCAAATCACATTGTGAGGTTTCACATGTGCTGTGAAATAATGAGAGGTCAGAAAGAGGTGGTCAGGT
>JAAGNO010007606.1:0-14507 GCA_033439905.1 Ceryle rudis | reverse complement strand
ATATTTATTCCAGCTTGAGATTGGAAATGGTCATGTGTTTTCAAGGGAATGCTGCATTGATTTAATTTTTAGTTCAAAATAGTAAAATATAAGTTGTAGCCATTTAAAGTTTTGAGTTAATTTTTTCTTTGTTTGTTTGTTTATTTGTTTGTTTTTGTTTTGGTAAATAAGTTTTGATGCAGTTCTGCTTTGTTAGCTTGATGGTAATAAGCCAACACATATAACATGATTAAAGGAAGTACCTTTTTTCACAATTTCTGAGCAACAAGTTTGTTCTAGAAGTATTTACAAATATTATAGCATAGTATATGGCTGATGGAAAAACTAATTTTCTAGACTTTTATGGAAGGGATTCAGAGATTTTTCAGGGGAAGACAGAAGAACTAGAATTAAGCATAGATTAAGCATAGGGAAGCCCAATACTCTGACCTGAACTAGTAGTAAGTGGGTCAGCCTAAGAGGTTTTGCTGGTACCTTTACGATAAAACCACATCCTCCAGATAGATTCAATAGTCACAAATCCTGGTAACAGCTTGTCTTGTATTAATGTGATACTTCTCTCAGGAATTAATTTATTGATGCATAGTTTTAGCCTGGCCTTTCTGACTATGATTTTCAGCCCTACTGCTGTCTTGTAGTGAGCACTGTATGAAGTTGCACTGTTTGGCCACCTTATGTTCAGCTAATAATGGAGTTATCTTGTGCCATTCAAAGACCTTGTGTCTTATCCAAAGGCCTCAGGAGTTTGCACTTCTACTGTGCCTGTTCTTCTTTCTCTCACTTATATTTGATGGATTCCTAACCATCAGCCTTGCAAGCATTTGCCTATTATGTCATAATGTGTCAAATGCCTACTTGAGCTAGCTGTGACCCATTTCATATATGCAGTGTGTTCACACATACCACTGGTTGACATAATTTCAGTCCTCGGTATTAGTATTGACAATTAATACTATATTAATATGTATAAGGGTTATACAACAGTTATTGTTTTAATTATAATATGAAAGATATATACACCATTGTGAAGTTTTAAATTGCCTAGGAGTTGTTTCATACTGAGTGCAGATGATGTGATACTGGTCAATTATCAAATCATAGAATGATTTGGGTTGCAATGTCTGCCAGTGCTAACTTTTGTCTTAATTTTCTCTCTGTCTCTCTGTCCTCCTTTTCTGTTCCTCATTAGAAATAATAACTAAAATATTTATATGACCATTATGTCACAGAATCACAGAATGGTAGGGTTTGGAAGGGATCTCTGGCAATCCTCTAGTACAACACCCCTGTAAAAGCAAGTTCATCTGGATCAGGTTACAGAGGATCACATCCAGGTGAGTTTTGGGTATCTCCAGGGAAGAAGACTCCACAACCTCTCTGTGCAGCCTGTTCCAGTGCTCTGTCACCCTCAAAAGAAAGAAGTTTTTCCTAGTGTTCAGACAGAACTTCTGTGTTCTAGTTCGTTCCAATTGTCCCTTGTCTTGTTGCTGGGCACCACTGAAAAAAGTCTGGCCCCATCCTCTTGACACTTGCCTTTTAGATATTTATAAGCACTGTTAAGATTCCCTCTCAGTCTTCTCCAGACTAAACAATCCCAGGTCTCTCAGTCCCTCCTTGTAAGAGAGATATTCCAGTTCCCTAATCATCTTTGTAACTCTCCACTGAACTCTTTGCAGCAGTTCCTTGTCCTTCTTGAACTGGAATGCCCAGAAATGGACACAGTACTCCAAATGTGGCCTCACTGAAGAAGAGCAGAGTTGGGGGAGAACCTCCCTTGACCTGCTGGCAATATTCTTGATGCACTTCAGGATGCCATTGGCCTTATTGGCTACAAAAGCACATTGCTGGCTCATGATTAACTTCAGCTGTGGTTCAACCCCAGCTGGCAACTCTCTCACTCCTCCCACCCATACCGTGGTGGGATGGGAAGGAGAATTGTGAGAAAAAGGTGTGTCAGCTGATTTAAAGACAGTTTGATAGAACAACATAAAGAGAGAAGAAACAACAGTAATAACAATGAAACCTAATAATTGTTAGTAATACCTAAAGAAAGAATATATCAAATGGGTAATGTCCTCACCCCAGATGCCTCTCCCTGGCCCCAGGGGCAGTTTGCTCAAATCGTGAAGCTTTCCTGGCCAGCCCTCCCATTGAATAGTGGACATGATGTCAGTATGGTATTGAATATCGAATATCAAATAATTTGGCTAGTTTGGTTGGCTACCCTGGTTGCGGACCCTCACAGCTTTTTTTCCCTATCTGAGCTGAACCCAGCACAACTCGTTATCCACCAGACTCCCAGGTTCTTCCATGGAGCTGCTTTCCAGCAGGTTATCGCCCAACCAATGCTGGTGCATGGGGATTTCCTCCCCAGCTGCAGGACTCTACACTTGCCCTTGTGGAACTTTGTTAAGTTCCTCTCTGCCCAAGTCACCAGCCTGTACAAGTCTCATTGAATGGCAGCACAGCCTTCTGGTGTGTCAGCCACTCCTCCCAGTTTTGGGTCATCAGCAGACTTGATGAGGATAAACTCTTGCCCTTCATACAGGTCATTGATGAATATGTCGAACAAGACTGGACCCAGTACAGACTAATGGGAACACTGAGCTACAGACCTTCAGCTGGACTCTGCACCACTGATCACAACCCTCTGAGCTCTGTCATTCAGCCAGTTCTCAATCCACCTTTCTGCCTGCTCACATAACACACACTTCCTAAGCTTAGCTATGAGGATGGAATAGAAGACATTGTCAAAGTCCATTTTTGTCTGGTGTTGCCTCAGTAGAAGGAATTTTTTTCCTGTTATCTCCTAACATATTTTAAAGTTATTTTTAAACACATTTTTACAAAAAAATAATACACTGGTATTTCAAAGAAAATCCGAAAAGATAAATAACTAGGTAACTGTGCTATAGGAAAAGACTTGTGGGTTAGAATGAACAACAAAGAGGATCATAGTGAAAACCTTGTTGACTATGAATCAACTGTGTCATACTTTTTTTTGGAAGGGAAATTTTATTTTTAAATGTTGGTATATATTATGCATTATTGATATATATTATGCATTACTAATGCATTTACAAGTCTGATGTATTTTAAATAAAATCCTTAGTTCTAGACAATCCTAAATTAGTATATTGGAATATTTTAGGCAAAACATATTTAAAAATTGTTACAGATAGAAAACTGGAAGATAACTGAAGCAAAAGAAGATAACTTTGTTTTGCTTTAAACATTAAGTATATTTTTTGTTCACTGTGATGCAAGTCAGGAAAAATGAGAAAAAAAAAATTATTACCTGTAGTTGAGATGATTTTGGCAAAGCTTCATTCAGGATGAAACTCAGGTCAGTGAAGCAGTGCTTACAAGGTTGTGGAACACTCTGTCCATATCATAAATTAATGAAGGCAGGGAGTGGTCTCTTCAGTGACCTAGTTCAACCAGTTGCTTAAAGCATATCTAACTTCAAAAGTACATCGGGTTGTACAGGGTCTTGTTTGGTTGAATTAGGAGCGTCCCCTAAGATAGAGGTCAAGTGCTAGAAGCTGTGCAAGACCTCTTTGGACAACGTGGTCCAGTGCTTCATTGGTGTCGTTGTGAAAAAGATGTGAATATTACTGAGGGAGTTTAAAAGCAAGATATATAGGAGTCTTTCTTCAGCATAGATGACTTTATCTTGGAGCAGGATGTAGGATAAACTAGACTGTTTCTTTTGAATCTGTATGTCTATGATTTTTGTGGTAAACAATTCTGTAAATAATATCTTTTCTACTTTTAATTGCAGCAGGAAAAGAATCAAGAAATCTCAAGAAATAAAGGTAAGTGCTAATTACTTTCAAAATGTGAAGTTACATGTAATTATCACAAATCTAACATCCATTGGTAAAAAAATATCAAGATGGATTGTTTGCTGAGTATTTTGGTATTTGAAAAGACAAAAATATATTCAAGAAAGAGGATGAAATGTGAACAATAAATGCATAAACTGCTATTTGTGGCATTCTGCTTGAGGTGAAGAAGTCTGACTGCTGTACTCTGGATAGGATGGTTTGAACAGTTTCTCTAAGCTTGTGTCCTTGACTACAGATGATTATTATACTTCAGTGAAATATAAGTACTGTCACTTTAGCTTCTCTGTTTCTATTCAGTAAATCTGTAACTGGATGTGGTTCCAAGTTATGCAAAAATTAATAGTATCCTTAGTAGGTTGCCTTGCTTAACTACTGTCATATTGTAGGTTTTACATAGAATTTTTTCATACTTTCACTGCACCTTATTCTGTGGTAGTGGCTAAGAACTACATGAAACAGAATATCCAGGGTTAAAAAAAATGGCCTCGTATCAAGACAATTAAAGGAGCTGAGAAAACCAAATTGTGGATTTCACGCTTCTTTATATTAGAAAGTCTGTTAAGAGACAGAACACCTAAATCTCTTGGTTAAAAATTGGCTAAGCAAGCAACAAAAGACAAAATTGCTAATAGAGGCAAAGATTGTTCTCTTGGTATTTTAGTTGCTTGTAGAGGTAGGCCATGAGGTAACTTAAAAAGCAAAACAAGGGAAGGAAGAAGAAGAAAGAACACTAGTTAAAGGGTACAAAGAGAGGAGGGAATTAAGTGGCAAACTAACCTATATCTTTTTATTATATTAGGAAGCTATGCTTAATTGTATCACCTACCTTAGCTGCTCTTAATTCAGTTACTCATGTATCACAGTCCTCATTAATGTCAATTGCCTTGCTTTCCCGCACACTAAGACCATACATGAGCATATAAAGACAAACTCAGTCTTACGGTTCTTTGGAGTTGTGTCAGGATAATTACATTGCTCGTGATTATATAATAATTTACTTCATTTTAAAGGTCTATGGTCCTTCATTAGAAGAGTTTGCATGGTACAATAAAACAAAAAACCCTCTTCAGTTTCAAGTAGGTTGTGATTTATAATTTTCTCAGGTAATACAATATAAAGTTGAGTCATCTCTAGATGTAGTGAGTGTATCTATGATGTGTTCAAAACCCTTTACTATCTTATGACAGCATAAATTATATAAAATTCTGCGAAAGCTCAGATGAGATTACAGTAATAAGATATTAGTGAATACTTAATTTTGGAGAAATTACAAACTTTAAGCCTCTATCTACAAAGAAGGATCCTGAAATTGGTCATTCCTTCTGGATTTTTATGATTTATTTCTGTTATATTATGTTGTTTGACACTCCCCCTCCCACCCTTCACTCGGCCCTGTTGCTAAGTGAGTGATCATTACGGTATATATATGAGGAACAAGTAAAAGTAGGCACAAAAGAATGAGCTAACTAGGAGTGGCCATCATATTCATTAGCTGTTAGTTTAGTTAACTAACCACAGAAACAATTTTCAAAGGCGTATAAAATGTTGCCCACAACTACAGGCAAAGGAAAGCAATAAACTCTACCTGAGGGAAATAACCATTATCTCCAAACACACAGTGAAACTGATGCTCAGCTACACAAAACCTGTTGCGATTATGTCTGTGACATCATCTCTGGAGGAAACTTTTTTATCTATTGAACTTCCTGCATGCTGTGTGTGTCTCTGCATAAACAGACAGTACAGCTTGGAGATTTTCAGTGGCCTGAAAGATGTACTCATGCACAGAGTAAGCTTTGGAATGTGTATATACAGAAAAATATTTTTATTTTACTTATAACTTAAGGCGTAAATGAGTTTAAAAGTGTTTCTCCTTAAAACACTTGTTCATTTGGATGAAACGGCTAAATCAGCCTAAACTTTTCTGTGTTGTCAGTGAGCAACTACCTTTCACATGCAGTTTCTATATGTTGTGCTCTGCACATTTTCTTGTGGAACAAGTGAATTATTCCCAGGTTCTCAGGACAGGGTTCTGACAGTATTCCTTACATGTTCAGCAGCTACTGTATATGGTAAAAGGACAATTTTTTTTTTCAGTGGTTCGTTAAATGTTCTGAAACTCTCAGAACCAATGTTGTCCTCTTAATTCAGAGGACAATTACAGCTCATGTTACCAAAGGAAATGCTGGAGTCTCTGATGTGCCTTATAGCTTTCACTGATACCATCATTTCTGTACCTAATTTTTATTAAGACTTTAAGATTGTATTTTTATAAGAGGTTATTGAAGCAGAATTAGTCAAATGCCTTTTGACTTCAGCAGGACCAAGACATCAGTAACAAGCACCATTCTATATCCTTTAATATAAATGTCTAGTAATTTTTCATTTTATTTCCTTTATTACTATAAAGGAAATCAAATTCATATTCATATTTTCAGTAATGATGTTATTATTGGTTTATAGTGTCTGTATTTTCTCCTGACATTTTTCTGACCCACTATTTTTCCCATCTGTTACTTCTGCTGCCAGGTGCTAAGTCAATCACACCAAAATAGAAGTCAATACTCAAACATGCCCTGTTCTAATACTAATCCCATCTGTCTCTGATCTCTAGTATTCTTTTTCTTATTTCATCTGATGGATAACAGATCTTTGTGCATACTCTTTGAGAAAAAAGCAACACTGTTTTATGTAAAATAATATCTTAACATTTTAAAGGTTTAGTGTATGCTGGAAAATTTCCTTGGAATTTTTTATGCATGAAAATGATTATCAACAGTACAAAATACAAATTAAATTAGTTTCATAACATATTCAATATGAAATAAATAACAAGTCAAACATTCACCAACTGAAACCTTGTTAAATTTTACTTATGGGTTTGGAGTCACAATTTGACCTTCCTTACATCTTTTCTCAGTGTTAACTCCTTTAGACAAATGAACATTTTATTTCAAACCTACAGTGGATGAAAAAATAGATATTTTTGCAATTAATTGGAAATATGTTTGCCCGCATGAGAAATTTTGGTCTGTTTAAACAATGTGCAGATTTTTTTTTTTTCCAGCTTACATTTAACTTTGGAGAATTTCAGGTCCTTTTAATAAAGTACATTATAAGCTTTAAAGTGGCAATTGTTTCTGACAACATTTTTCTCGAAAGCTTTTACTTCTAAGGAACCAGAAGGTTAAGTAGTGACACATATCAACTCTTTGTCAAACTTCAAAGTCATCTCAATTCCTTTACTCAGAAAAAGCCTGAACACACTGGAAATAATTAGTGACAAAATATTCCATTTAACTGGTAATGTTTCAGACAATCAGTTCTAAACTCAGGCACAGTTATTTTGATTTTTTTTTTAAATTTTTATTTCTTAAGAGCTAAAAAGCAACTTCAATATAGAAAAGCAGGGTGTAATTTATATGTTTCCAAAAAACACCAACAACAGAACCAGAGAAAATCTACCAGAATGAAAAAGCTAGAAAAACAGTTTTGAATTTAAGCTGAGAATAAGGTGATAATTTTACCAATATTGAACATTGAAATGATACTGTACTAAATTTGTGTAACTTTGGCTATTTGTTTTAGCAGCTTAAAGAACAATTACTGAAATATAAAAAAATTGCTCCAGTTAAAATTTGGAACACATACCCTTTTTACAGCATTTGCAAAATGTGTAATTTGGTATATATAATGCTATTTGTTATATATATTTAGATAATTTAGTATATAATAAGGTAAATAATTTTAATTATATTAACTTGAATACTTTACAACTTTATAACTTGAATACTTTTAAAGTATGCTTTAGAGACTGACTGTATAATATACAGTCAGGTTTTCTTACAGTATTTTTTTTGCTAGCTACCATTGATACTATTAACACCAAAAACAGGAGAATATTGACTAACAGTATTTTAATTTCAATCTGACTTTCTAATTGTATTCAATCTCTCTCATTTTATGCTTACATTAATCTGAATATGAAATGATTGTTGACGCACAGATCAGTTTCTAAAATTGAATTCTCTATTACTATAAACATATTGACAGACTTTTCTAATATCATTAACAAGCATCTGTTATTTTTGCAATCTTTAGATACCAAATATAAAGAGGATATTCTATGGGCATCAATTGCATATCTTACTTGCTTTTTACTCCTTAAAAAGTTAACATACCTGCACAACACTTGTAGTTTTGTCTGAGTTTCCAGATTGGTGTTGTAGTCTTTTTGATAGATGTAAGATAATGATAGATGTAAGACAAGAAGAAGTGAGAAAAAGTTAAGATTATTCAGAATTGAAAGAATTTAAGGGACAAAACCATTAAGGCCTTAATTAAAGCAATAACTTTTTAAAGTAAAAACTTGAGATATTCTCAAATGCCAGCGGGGAGCACATTGTTAGGTCTATCCTGCAATATGGCTGGCTGTTATTTTTGATAATGGACAAAGCTGTGTATGTTCTGATGCAGAATACATTTTATGTCATGTTAAGCCTATTAAATATGGCAAAAAATGCACTTCATTTCTTTCTGTAATGTATCCAGTGTGACTCATTATGTCTGCTCAATCAAGTTACTCTGAATTTGTTTTTTAACAAACTTGTGAGTATAGTTAGAATCTGAACTGGAATCCTCCCAGGACTGAATTGATTAACATTTTCTTTTGTTACACTGTAGGTAACCATTATCTGGTAGAGCTGTACATACCTGAAAAAACCATAGTATTTTAGAGAATATACATAACAGCAGTCAGGTTAGTAAACATTTGACCTAGTGTGTTGTTTTCATTGGAATGCAGCTGCTAAATAACCCAACCTACTGTGTTCTTTGTTCTGAATGTTTTTATTTTTGTGGTTATGTTCCCATTTACCTGAGTGAACAAACTTTTAAGAGGTGGTACAAGGATAGTTTTCATTAAGTGTGCCATGTACTGTTGCCTTTATCCTAGCCCATTCTCTTCCAAAGCCTAACCAACTGAAACTCAAATCTCATATGTTGCTTAAGAATTGCCATAAGAAATGCAGCTCTGTCCTGCACTTGAACAATTATCCATTCATTTTCATTTCCATGCTTTTACAAGAGACCCACAGACACAATTCCCCTGCTCACTGCAGGGGGACTGGACTAGATGACCTTCAGAGGTCCCTTCCAGCCCTGGCCATTCTATGATTCTAATTTTATTAACTGAATGTTGTGGGGATTTATTTATTTATTACTCTCTTGGAATAGCTTTATCATGATTAACATATATATATATGTTCTTTTTTTTCTAGGTTCTGAATCAGTTTAAAGTTTTTTAAAGTTAGATTATCAGACACATTGAAAAGAAACAAAACTATGTGTGAAAATAATTTTTATATAATGGTTAATCTTATAATCTTATTTTTGAAAGACCTGAAGCTCACTGTTAGAAAGTGAAGTGTGTGGGTCAGAGGGTCAGCTGTCAGTGCTGTGTAATAGCTTTTATAACAATACAATTACCCAGACTTTGAAATTATACATCAAGAGAGAGGTCTATGCTGTACTATACAGCTTTGTTAAAAGACTTTCTTATTTAAAGCATTAATTGATGAAGCTGAATTCCAGTTTTGAGATCTGTCCGTCAACACAGTACAGTATTTGTACTGTAACCTAGTCAGACTTGCTGCCCATGTAATGCCATGGAGATAAAGAGTGAACTTCAAGAATGTGTTCGACTCGCCAGTTGTTCTCTTGAGATAAACGTTATTTATATTAGTCAAGAAAGTACTCAAGTAGTAACAAGTGAATACAGTATAGTTCAAATAGAAGAGAATTGCAGCATTTACCATATTTTAAAATACAGACATTCCATAACAGTGAAAAATTGTCTGCAGTTTTAATATGGTTGTGTCAGGGATGAACAGCATCACAGAATTTCCTGAGTGTTGTGTTACAAATCGTGTCCATATTTCAGTGTAGGAGTTTTTTCTAACATTATGTTGTGTTGCTCCAAATTTTCTAAGTTCACTTTTGCGATGAACAAGTATGTAGACTAAAAAGATGTCATATTTCATTTAGTATTTATTTAGTATAACTAGGAAAAAAAAAAAAAAAAGAGAGCTGGAATGAATCTGAAGTTTTTTGTAAATTACACAAAAATTCAGAGCTGTTGCTAGATATTCAGAAACTGAATTGGAATAACTAGATATGTCTGGAATTTTTCTTAAATGCACATGTCCATTATTTCTGCCACTACTCTAGAGCTGTTTGAGGAGGTCACACATATCCTGATCACCGTTACAGAAATAGCTACTGATATACATTACATATATATTAACCTATACATATGTGTTATATATAAAATTGTAATAAAGAAAATGTGAAGACAAAAATGTTCTCCAACTGTGTTTGACTGCATTCATAATAGAATGAAACTCATGTGAGGTGTACCTGACTTTTTAGCCGCTTTAGAAATTTTATACGCAAAGAATTACTTTCTTTTGGTTTTGTTACAGGAGAGAAATAGACATCATGTTTCTTCTCATATGTAATATTCATGCCATTCAGAATCTTAGAGGGGGGAAAAAGTAGCCAGTGTCAAAACTCCAGGCAGAGCTCTTCTTCTGCAAAATTATATATCTATACTAACAAGAGATATAATTGCTGTATCTGTATGTAGTAGCACTGTACATCTAACAAAAGGAGTTTGTATCCCTATGAAGTTTGTTGGTTTTTATTTTTAAATTCATCCACACACTTCTAAAATTTAGGTTACATTCTGTAAAATTGTTAAATCTTTTTCAAAGTAGACATTTTAAACTAGAGAAAATGTGTTTGGTGGTATTCATAAGGTTTCTCTCTGTAGTGCACTAACACTTAATTTGAACAGATACAGCAGAGAAGAGATTTAATACCCCTGGGGGAGGGGAGCTGAGTCCTGAATTAATTCCTATTAACTCTAGTCGTTTTAAAGAAATCACTCAAAGCTTGAATGTAACAATTTTACTTATTTATATTTAAATGTATTAGTAGTCTGAATTTTAACAATATGTGACCCACAAGTGATTTTGAATAGCTTGACTAGCACTTTGAAATTTTGTGTGTGTGTGTGTGTGTAAATTTCGTTTAAAAGCTTCCATGTAAAAGTAGTTTAACTAGTTTTAACACTGTTAAATTGGAACACTATTGAAAATGTTTTGGAGGGTTTCTTGCATTGTTTCTGGTCTAGGCTGAGGAGAGTTAATGAACATGATTTTCTTTAAGTTAGTTTATTCTTTTATTATTAATAATATTGACTTTTGTAAGTTAAAAAATGATGCAAAAAGCATTGTAATTTCATATATTAAGATTCTCCTCTGTGCTTAAGACAAGACTGGATTTCACTTTAAAGAAGAAGTATTCTGAAATGTGTGCATGTTCAATAATACTAATTTGGTTTGCTTCTTTCTTCTAAAAAGAGGTATACAAACCACTGATGGCTTTATGAAGCAATGGGGATTAGCTCTTGAGTGCTGAAGGTTTGCACTAAATTCCGAGACACTGCAATGAGGAAGTATACAATGAAGTGTCAGTGGCCTGGCTGTGTCACATTTCCCACATGTAGTGAATATCCTTTTGATTGTTGTCTCCATTTCAGGCTCGGGGCAAGTTCACATGAAACCCAGAGCAGGATTAGCCCCCTGCCCCCCTCCCAGGGAAGGATAAAAAGGAGACAAATATTAAAAGACAAATTTAACGAATAACAGGAGAAAAACAGAAAAAGGAATATTAAGGGCAGCAGGATACAGATGTCTACACCAAACCTTCTGTGGGATGGTGATGGCTCGCATGGTGCACATGGGGTCAGGCCCAGCCCTGCTGAGGTGGCCTCGTAGTAGCAGAGCTCGAGAAGGAAGACTCCCACACACACACTTTTGGTCTGCTTGTTTTATGGAGTGTGGCAGAGAAGGGGAGGGAATAACAAATAGAATAATAACAGAAATCTAAGAATGCAAGATGGGCCATTCCCTGTGAGGCTTAGAACTCTCATGGCTTTGGTACATTTAGGTACACTGGTTTAATATGTTATCCACCTCTTCTTCATGCACTGCTCCTATGCAGAACCTCACCATAGTAGATTGCAAGTTCTCCATGGGACAGCAACGTGCCCTTGTGGGCATCCTGGGGTGCATTAAGAAAACTGTCCAGCAGGTCTAGGGAGGTTCTCCACCCCCTCTACTCTCACCTAGTGAGACCACACCTGGAATACTCTGTCCAGTTTTGCGCTCTCCAATTTGAGAGAGACAGGGATCAACTGGAAAGACTCCTATGGAGAGCTACAAGGATGATTAAGGGACTTGAGCATCTGCCCTGTGAAGAAAGACTGAGGGAACTGGGGCTGTTTAGTCTTGAGAGGAGAAGACTGAGAGGGGACCTTATTAATGTCTATAAATATCTGAGGGGGGGGTGTCAAATAGAAGGAGTCAATCTCTTTTCTGTAGTGCCCAGCAATAGGACAAGGAATAACAGGTATAAACCTGAGCATAGAAGGTTCCACCTTAACATAAGGAGGAACTTTGCTGTGAGAGTGACAGAGCCTGGAATAGGCTGCCCAGAGAGGTTGTGGACTCTCCTTCTCTAGAGACTTTCAAGACCCACCTGCATGTGTTCCTGTGTGACCTGCCCTGAGTGATCCTGCTCTGGCAGGGGTGTTGGACTAGATGATCTCCAGAGGTCCCTTCCAAACATTAACATTCTATGATTCTATGATAATGACAAACAAAATACGGTGTGTTATCGGCACCATAGGTATCTTCATTAAGTTTGGCACATAACAGCCAGTGAGAGCAGGTTATTTCACAGTACTTGTGAGGTAGAAGGCAATTGTTATGATTAAAAATAACCAAATCAGAATAATAGAAAGAGCAACTTGTTTTGTATTGCAGAATGTTGAAGCAAGATATCTTCGTATCTTAACACCTTGAGGTTTTCCTTTTAGGATAGATTTTTCAAAAAGAAGAGTGTATATTAGAAACTATTATAACTCTGTTACACTAGAAACTTATATTTTATTTGTAAATAGGTATACAATGTAATAGCTAAAGAATTAATGTTAAAATTCTGCAGAAAGCAACTTCTATGATTTGTGTTTATTTATCTATAGCATAACCCTTGTTTTATCAGAAGATCTCCATCTTATCTCAATATAAACTTCTCTAAAATACTCTGCTGTTATACCTTGTTACTAAACAAAAAGGGGGCTATGATTTTTATATCACTGAAAAACATATGTATAGAAAAAGTGAAGTCCAGGAGGAGTACATAACATTCAGAAGCAACAGAGCACATATACTGGTATTTCAGAAATACAATTTGACTTTTTTTTTTTTTAATAAATGCCTATAAATGTCTTTTTAATTCAAGTACTGTGGCACAATTTTTTATTGTACATTTATAACACTGAAATTTAATAGTTATCAACATAATTTGCAGATCAGTTCTCTGTGCTGTTTATAGGCTATAAAACATGTATTTTAAGAAGACTTACACCAAACCCCCCCATTTGTATTAAATAGGAGAAATTTGCCTGCTACCTTCTAAAACATAATTACTTTTGACATTCATTGTGAATTTTTTAGCATGCTATTGATTATGTATTGAGAACCTATTTTCTCATATTGGATATCTCTTGCAAGCAACTTAAGGGACAATCAGAACTTACAGAACCTTGAAAGATTAGTCTGGTGAACATTATTTCTGCTCCCTCACTCCCAGTTGTTGCACCACTGTGTACACTCAGATAGCAGTTGAACAACTTATTTTTTTTTCCTTGCTCTTTGAATAGCAAGGATTGATTCATTTCATTTTCCATTATATTCATGTTCTAGTTTACACCAAGCACTCTCTCTTGCCATTGCTTCAGACACTAGAACATAATTAGGAGTGTCAGATCCAGTTAACATTTACATCATAACTGGAAACAGATATTAAAGTGAAGTGCAGATTAAAGACTGCTAAGATGCCTGCCACTAACAATTATGGTGGGGCAGTACTAAATTTCTCATTTTTTTTCCAAAGTTCAGACAAATAAAGCTGCATGGCACATTATCATAAAGGGTGGACCCAGCTGTCTGTTTTTATTATGCTTAAAAGTCTGATGTTTCTAAGGAGGCTTTGCAAGGAAAATGCATCTGTTTTAACTAGCACTTTAAATGTGGGTAGTTATTAGACTTTTTCCGAAGACTTCCAAGCCAGAGGTTTCTGTCAATCAAATATCTTTCTGCTTTTCAATTTACAAATACAAAAGGTAGGTCTCTTTTATAAATTCCTTTGAATTTTTAATCCTTAAATTTTAAATAACTCCCCAAGTACCTGAAAAAGAAATTCCTTAAATGAACTGGCTGCAAACAAAATATAAAAAAATAGACTTATCTATATCAACATGACTAATGAAACTTTGGGCTTTGGGTTTCTTCCCTCTTTCCCTTGTTCTTGATTCAGAAGTATTTTCAAAAATCTGATTGAAGAAGTAGTGGTTGGTTTTTTTTTTTTTCTTCCCTCCAGAATATGAAGAGCAAGATTTTCCTGGTCTTTTATCTATATGACAAATAGAAAAAAAATTATTAATTATCCCTACTGGGAAGGACATAGGGTTCCTTAGAAAAAAATGTTAATTTTATGAGTATCTAGTACAGATATCTATCTAATATC
>JAAGNO010007605.1:114827-127649 GCA_033439905.1 Ceryle rudis | reverse complement strand
CATTTTTCCTTAATTCCTTGTATTTTTTTTAATCCAGCCTGAAGCTGGATTGAAAATTTTAGGTAGTAAATCTCATGCGAGTACTGTAATCTATTTCAGTGACCTAAACATGCGAATAAGGCTTGTGTGGACGAGTGCTTTGGTCCGTAGTTTGTTTTCTATTTTAAATGGCTAAAAGCAGCTAGAATTAACTCTGGTTTTCATCCTCTAAAGAACTGTATTCCTATTTTCTGGCTGTCCTTATTTTTATAATAATTAGTTCCAAATCAGTTAGACTAAACTTAAAAAGTGTTTCAAAATTATGTAAACTGGAAACTATGTAGCAAAAAAACCCCATTTTAACAGTTTCCTTTCAAATTTGTAATGGCTTAATATTTAATCAGAATATTCCCAGCCAAGCTGCATAAAATGAAATGATGATGCTCTTTCAAGATCATTCCTGTCCACTGGCCCAGCGTGCGCTGGTATCTTAGCTGTCACAGCATGTGTGTTTTGTCATTTCTGACAGAGCTGCACATCTGAATTCCTCATTATTGGTCATACTGGAAATCAGTATTTTTAATTGCTGCTCGTGTTTCGGGGGGGGGGTTTAAAAAAAAAATCATTTAAAGTACTGTGAATGTGTCACGATTCTTAAATTAGTATCTGCTGCTAAGTTTTCAAAAGAGCCTGAAGGGAATGTAGCTTCTCTAAGTGTCTTCAGGAAACTGAGACAGGGCTTTAATGCGAGTCCAGTGCTAAAGCTAACCATCATGCCTGTTTTGGTTTTTGGATTGTTTTTCTAATTATATTCCTTCCCTATGTCTTCTGAATGAATGGTAATTACTGGAGCTTGTGTGCTTCCTAATTGATTATGGTAAAAAGATTCTAGGAAGGATTTGTTACAATGCCCAATGTTGGGCATAGTACCCCAGAGGAAGTGTGGTCCTTGGACGGAGGGTTGAAAGGAGAGAGATGGTATGATCGGAGTGTGAGGAAAGATGAAAGATGGAATGAACTGGGATTGTCTAGCCTAGAAACAATATGGTTTTCATATTCGGATTGCCAGATGGATTTTTGATTCCATCCAGTCATCAATTAGGAAAACTGATAGCAGCTTATCTGTGTCCAGTGCTACTTTCTGCCTTTGGACATGAACAATACTTGTGTGTGCACTGAGATTGCTAAGGGACGATACCTAGTGAGTAGCAAATAAACATTTTAATAAGTAGCCATGTTCATTGCCTCTTTTCAATCTCTTAGACATCTATAGGGTGTTTCATGTGAAGGGCAGCACCAACCAGCAGTGCACCAATACCAAAAAGTCTTTTAGATGGAAATTAAAAACTTCATTGCCTCAAGAGCTTTTCAAATCTGTCATTCAAAAAATCTGTGTAATTTAAAACCAAAAATACCAGCCCTTCTAAAAGTGAGGTGGTCATTAGCCAATAGATATTATCTTGTAAGTACTGTACCACCGTGTTTTGCGCCCCCCCCCCCCCCTTTTTTTAAGGTTTCCCTTCCTTAAGCCTTACCTCATAACTGTTCATTTCCTCAACAGCCGTTAGATGCTGAACTGTACTGATACCTTGTATATTTACATTTACTTTACTGATATCCATTCCTGCCACTTGTTGCGAATGTAGCGTGTGGGAGAGCACGTGGTGTTTGCTCACTCTGCACCAAAATTGATGTTCTCAGTATTATCCTACCTGAGACCTCTCTAAAATATCCTGTTTGTATATTGTGCAGCAGATGTTTGACTTACCTTTGCAAGCAAATACGGACCGTGTCCAGTGTTGCTATCTCCCTCTGTGCTGTGAGGTTTCATGTTGCCAGACTCATCCAGATAACTGTTGTACTTTGGGACAGTGCCAGCGGGATCTGCAGGTCTCTCCTGCAGATGCATGAACAAATCTCCCATGGGAATGTTTTTCCTTGCCGTCAGCCATCTGAAGCTCCTGTAGGTAGACTTGATGAATTGCATCAGACAGGTAAAAATACCTGTGCTTCCCTGAGCAACATGAAAGTGTATTTCCAGTATGCCACTTTCTGGTTGCCTGCCTGCTTGTCTCCCAGTGAAGGTCTGGGCTGTGCCTGGGGCTCCAAAGGATTGTTCATTTTTGGATGCTAAGTTCTGCTAAGATACCAGCACTCTCCAACAAAACCAGATATGAAAATTCACTACAGTATCTTATTGTGAGTACTTAAAAGCATTACAAGGCATTGTCTGCTGTTTGTCTACTTTCTGCACGAAGCTTCCAAGTTTCCAAAAGATTATTTTTTTAATTATTATTATTGTTTGTACATTGTGACATTATTTTTTCCAGAAAGTGACAACCAGGCTATACAGCAGATGAAGCTGCCTGTCCTAAACACTGTGTGGAGTGAGCATGTTGTCAGCTGTCTGTCTTATTAGTCATCCTTAACATTGGATTGTTTTATCAGTTGAATAACTGTAGGCAGATTAGAGTTTCTGAAAATGGAAAAGAGATCACTGATTAACCACTGATTTGAAATACTTGAGAGGTTTCTGCAAAGAGAAAAGGAAAAATCCATGTACCATAGAGTTAAGGGTAATAAATACAGAAATCTTTGAAGTGAGGATTATTTAAACTAGGAAATTTTTTTCCAGGGTAAAGGATAGTGAAGCACTTGAATAGGCTGCCTGTGGTGCTTGTTGTCTTTGGAGCACTGACGGTGTTTACACGAAAGTTAGTCACATCTATCAGAATGGAATGGGTTTGGCTCTTCCAGGGACTGGATAGTGGAGTAGATAACTTTTCTGAGTCTCCTCCAGCAAAAGGACTTAATGTTTATGTTGTTGTTGTATTGGGTTGTTTGTTTGGGGTATTTTTGTTTGTTTGTTTGTGGTTTTTTAAGGAAGATATATTCTAATAAAATCTTCTAAAGACACATTCAAAAGATGTGCGTTTCCATCACTTTTGTACTGCAGAATCTGCTGGCTTTCTCGCTGACATTTCTTTCATTAAATTAATGACATTATTTAACAAAAAGTGAGGTTATTATCCATTACTATTCAGAGATGTGCAAAGCTGCCTGAAATCAGATATTTACTGACTTGATGTGATTTATTGTCAGTCATTAATACTAACAGCTGGGTTCCTTTGCCCAAGAACTGTAATCTTGGAAATCCTTCAGAAACAATTAATTTTTTGCACAAAAAAGATTAATAGGGTTAGCTAAAAAAATGAGGTGTTTCAAACAGTCTCTGTGCATTGAATAATGAAGTTGCATAGATATTTATGCATATGTGTATATATATATATATAAAAAAAAAAATCTTAAAACCTTCTATTAAGACACATTGTTGGCAGCACATCAGAAGATAAATCTTCCTGATTGCTTTGGGCCTTTTAGTCACTAAATGTTGAATTCAGAAAGGCTTACTCATTTTATAGACAGAAATAATTTGAAGTCAAGCTACCTAAAAGCTGAGATCTTATCTAGTAGCAGAAGCTGTACTCATTAAGCTTTCAAAAAAAAATCAGAGCAAAATAAAGCTATAGTGTTTATTCTTCATAATTTTAGTTCATCAGTGGTCACACTCTGATATGCTACTATCCTTGATCACATTGTCATGTTTATTTTAAGTCTGCCTGATCTGTTTGTATTGTTCCCCCTATGTTAAAGGATCACTGCAAGTGTAGGAGTGGGAGACTTGCTAACTTTGATATGACTGAAGCCGTATTTTCAAGCAATAAGCATTCTGGTAAAGTCCTCACAGTAATAATATCTTATAAAGATGATTTAATATGGAGGGAATTACAAAGCTAAGCAAAAGTTTAAGCCTTACTATAATTTACAGATTCCTCTGTGACATTTAAATTGTGAATATTTGGAATGTATCTCAGGAATATGGTTTTGGATCCAAGCAAATTCAAAGCATGGAATATTGCAGATCCAACATGATGCCATTATAAATTTTGCTTTGGCTCGACTATTAGAAATGACAGTTTTGCTAGCTATGATTAAAGAGTACCAAAATGAAGTAGAAGCAGGGTGCGTATTTCATCTTTCACTTGTATGATAGTGGAAATCTGCTAGATATTTCTGTGGGGATAATTCCCAAAATAGATTGGGATAAATTCTGTGAAGATAAGAACCAAACATTTATGCTTTATACTTGGAAAGAGCTTCCAGACTGTCCTAGAAGGATTTGGTAGGTACTGTGGCAATGTGTGTTATTCAGGAAATTGACCTTATGAGCAAGTCAAAAAACCATAGGAAAATTATTAGCAGGCATTAATGATGTTCAGAGGGGTGGGCTGGGAGACCCAGGCAGAATTTTGACCTCAGGAAGAAAATGACAGCATCCTCAGTACCTTCAGGGGAGCTAGACTTTCGGGGACCTAGCTCTGCTGTGATGTGAATTTGACTTCACGTATTGCTGAGACCAGATTTGCAAGCATATTTAAACATGTAGTACTGCAAGTAATGAGTCACCAGAGTTTACGGAAGGGTGTGAATTAGGTTAAGTCTCAGAGGTGATTCTGGCCATTTTATTAAACTTCTTAATATTCCTTTTGTTATATCCCTGTGAAAGTGGTTTTCAAATCTGTAGATCAAGTAGCTACATGCAGCTCCCAGCTGGTGATTTGGGTATGTGTAGGTGCTTAACTGAAAGCACAAATGCAGTAGTCATGCAGCATCAGATTGTGTCTTCTGGTGAAAATAGACCCTCTGGTATATAAAATTAATACCATTAAACATCTGGTGGATGATAAATGAAATTATTCTGAAATCATCTCTGTTTTCTGGCATTAGCAGCCTTTTTATTGTCTGTGAGAGGGGTCTGTTTTTCTGGAGAGCTTTCTAACCATCTGATGAACATTGGCATATATAGTCAAGTCTATTACTGTACTAGGATTTTAATACTGAATCTTGAATAGGTTTAAGGAGGAATTTTCCCCTTCTACCTCTTCATCTTGCTTAGTTTTTTAAAGGAAGAGTTGAATATACAATATATTGAAAATTAAGGTAAAAATAGGAAATGGTGCTTTTTAAAATTAAGATCATTGGTTCCTCCTACTGTACACATGAATTTTAACTTCAAGAAGCTGATTAAGTATGTCAGCATATGTTAACAAAAATAAGATTAGCAGTCTGAAAAAGGTAAAATCGTGTTATTTATTATAAGATCTGGCTGGAGAAAATGTCTTTGAATTCACTAGCATTGTCTAATTTTTTCCATTTATTGTTTTTCATCTTCATATATTTTATCATTATATAGATATATATTACAGATGAAAAGTACACATCAGGTGTATACAACAAGAATTTATAACCAGGAAGAAAATGCAAAGGGAAATGAAGATGTTGCGTAAGATCACCTTGATAGTCTTTAAAAAATCGAATGTCTTATTTCTCAGTGCCTGCTAACTAAATTACATTCTCTAATCCTGAAACATTTTTCTATTGTAAGATAGAAAGAAAAAAAGATTCTGAGATGTTAAAATGGGGTGACTGTATAATGGATCCAAGATGGTAGTACTATTATTAATTATCTTCAATCAAGTTTGTCCTTATGTTGTCCAAAATGTACAGTACTATCTATCACTTTCAGTTCATTCCACCAATATTCCTCACTGTTCTTCTGATTTTCTGCTTATTATATCTGGTTAATAAGTATATTAACAACATCCACTCCTGTTGCTTATTCTTTATTATTGGTTATGTACAAAAAAACTACCCATGTGATTTGGTTTAGTAGAAAATGAATCTCTAAGCTCTGTATGTTTTGAGGTAACAATCTATTGTATTCATCCTACATGAAATGGGCAATGCAATTTAGTAAGACTTGCTAGTAAGGTGTAAATTCCTTTCCATTAAATGGTTGGGACTGCCCTGGGAGGAAAATCAAAAGTTAGGCCGGACCATCTGGTTCTTCATCAAGCTTTATGTCCACTGAGTTTTCAGTCTCAGTGCTTTTACAATTACGTATTCTTGTCATATTTTAGATCACTATAATAACACTGTTTTTAAACCATGCTTACAACTGTAACATTGAAACTGTGCAAAGACCTTTATAAATGGCATGGAATTAAGAGCTGAGCAAAATTTTCAGTCAAACCAAATTATAGTTCCTAATCTTTACCTGGAGATTTCCCAGGTTAGTGATTCTGGATCTAGCATCCCTCTGTCCTTCTGACTAGACCTGTATTGATTTGTTTCAGGATTGGTTGGGTTTTGTTTGTTTGTTTGTTTGTTTTGTTTGGCTTTTTTTTTTATTATTCTTTAAACTTACAAGCTGCCTTCTGTGAGATTCATTCTTCACTTATCTCAAATGTTTGGCAAGCAACTTCTCTTCCTCCTTCTCCATCTGACGGTGACTAAATTTTAATTCTAAGGAAACTTTAGATGGCTTATATCACTTGAGACATGCAGAGGGCCTAAGAGTACATGATACTGATGAGAAATGCCTGTTACTTCTAGAGCTTCGCACTCTTCAAGCAGCCAGAGTCATATGAAACTGCAAACAACTGCTCAAGCAGTACCCAAAAGGAGTAACTAAAATTTGTTTGTTTGCATTCATTCGTCTCTGATTTTAACAGTATTTTTGAGACAGTCAAGTTAGTTTTGAAGTTTTATCTGCAACCTTGTGGAACGTGGACACAGAGATTCTTGTTTAATCATGTGCTGTCAAGGGCTTTTGGAAAAGCAGAAAATGTAGAAATTGTGATAAGACTGTCTCACAGGGGACAATACTGCCGATCCTCTGCCAGCAGAAAGACTGGGAGTTGCATCCTTTGCACCTACCTTGCAGGTGTCCCACCATCCCACTTCTGTGTCCCATGGTTTATAACAGGCACTGGCCTCTTCACTGAAGTTAACTGAGCAGTTCTATTTTATTTCTGTGTGTTGCACATAGATGTTGTTTGCATATGCCTTATGGGGTTCTCTTGGGTCCTTCCTAAGAAGTGGTATGTAAGCTGAACACAGGTTAGAGTCAGCGGGGAAAACTGAATAGTTTTTCACAGCTGAATTTGCTTCAACTTCCTATGTGAGTTTCAACTTAATCCTTAAACAATGGTTTTATTGAAGTAAACTTTAAATTTGAAAGACCAGAGTACTAACCTGGGGTTTGGATTTCATCCACGCTTTGCTGAAGTAATCTTACCTTGTAGTGCCTCGAGAGGCTCGTAGTTGGAAGATAGAAATCTATTAGAGAAATCTGTTTTCACTGTCTTGATACATTACATAGGAGAAGGTACTGTTTACATGTGAAAATGAGTATTCCAGCAACAACTGCTGCTGTGAAGTAATTTATGGAGGGTTCAGTAACTGAAGGCTGTTAGTCTGAACGAAGACAAGTGTTACTGAAAAGTCTTTGAGAATATTGCTACAGTCTTAAGATCATCTCTGATTGCTTCAGAGATTGCTTTGGGATATCGTAAAGCTTTCAGCCAGCCTGCTTTGAACGACTGTAAATGTAGTGCAAAACAGCATTCACACTAGCGTGTTGCAGCAGAAGGCATTTTTGCTCTACATACCATAATGGGTAGATCCCTGGGCGAGCACTAAATGAGCTGAAAGTGGCGTAGCTATAGTGGTGGTGGAGCTCTGCATGGCTGAGAAGCAGGGTAAATTACCCTGCACAGGGAGGTTGCTTCTAAGAGCCCACAAAGCATGGCAAAGTGCTGCCAGTTCAGAGCTGATCTGCACATCCACATGTTACATTGCACAGCATAAATGTGCCTGCTGGAGACTTGAATAAAACATTCATGTGCTACTGTAGTCTGAGCTGCTTTTTCTCTGTTACCACCTTGTGTATCAGGTATACTTGATCTTTAACCAGTGTTACCACTGAGGGACCATGTAGTTCCAGCTGGAAACATCACTTAACTCACGCCAGAGGATCTTTGTATATGTGAACAAAATGGTGGCTTGAAGCATCACATTCTTCAAAGAATCCTCTGTACTCCTGATGAAGGAAAAACTAAATGTCTCAAATACCCATGAGTGGAAAAAAAGGACAAAAGTTAAATCTGTTGTTGGTTTGTTTTCCTGTTTAACATTGACTGAAATTTTAAAGATGTAGTACATGTTTTTTAAGAATATTTTTATAAACAACATTATCTGGTCTCCTAGCATGTCATCTCTAAAGTGGGTCTGTGGGGACTTTGTCTTAATTTCAGTCACAGGTGTGATTACAGAGGAAGTGGCTTTGCTCTGGAGTGTAGTATTGCTGATTATACTTAGTGTTCCTTGACTTGAGTTTGTGGCACATGCCAGAAGCTGCAGTCATAGGGGTTCAGGTAACATGGCCGGAGTTCTTATTTATAGTTGTGCCTTTTTGTTAGCTTTTAGTCTCATGATAGGTTTTTATCACGATATATCAACCTGGTTTATAGCCTGGTTTCATACTTCTGCTCCAAAACTAAGCCACACCTTTTCTAAGAAAGGCAGGTTTGGATTGAAATGATATTACCTTGTGGCTATCAGAACCCAATCTGAAAGCAAAAGGAAGTCTGATTTCTTTAATTGCAACAGTGTACGGTCCATTATAGAACCTTGAAAAGAGTGGCCTTTGTTTTCTAGATCTAATAGTTCTGCCACAGTGATGAGTTTGCCTGAGTAACTTATTCCTTCTTGTGTGTGAATTTGAATTGTGGATTCAAAGTGCAGTTCCTCTGCTCTTCACATCCAGCCCCTGCATGACCTTACATTCAACCTGGTTTTCAAGTACTGCCATCTGGAACTTTAAAATCAGATGGTTCTTTAACCATAGCTTCAAAAACGAAGAAAGAATGAATTTTGTCCATCTTTGTTGTGCTATCTGTTTCTTTATGTTCACACAGGATTTTTTTTTTTTTTTAAAGGTAGCTCTTGAGAGTATGCTTAAACTTACCAGCTATGGTAGCTGTAGGTTTGCTTTTTTACGTTAGAGTAAGCAAGTTCTTAAAAACCTTTGTAAACGGGTAAGGTTCTACTTCAAGCAGAGTATTCAGTCTGTTTAAAATTTATAGAAATAGCAGACTGAGCATTGGTAGACCAGTCCTGACAAAATGAACTGCAGAGAATCAATGCTGAGAGAAAGCATACTCGAAAACAACCAGTTTCAAAATCAGTGGTCGTTCCCAGTAGCGTGTGTGAGACCAGCTTGGCTGGCCTAGTATCGCAGTTTGCTGCCACCAGAAAAATTGGTGCTTTTTCTATTCTCCTTTATGCTGCCTCTGGTCATGACTCAACTCCTGTGGACCAGGATACAGTGCACAAAGCTAGGTGAAAATGAGTGAATAGCTTTCCACTGCCATAAAGAGGCTGTCTAAGCTGGGATCACTCAGCCTATCAGGAATGGGATCATCTAAAAGGAAGCAGAAGAGAGGGGCTGTGACGGCTCTTTTCAGTGAGAGAGTTGGATCAGCTCCTTGTATCATCCCTGATCGCTCCGAAAGGGCCCATTTTTTTGCTGGCACTCTGAACAAGCAGCTGTGTTGCATTTTTCTGCAGTTAGGTTACTCTGGTTACCCCTGGTAAGTGGTTGTCTCCAGCACACAGTGGTAACAATTAACTTGGGGACAGTGGAGTCCATGCTTGGCTTGTTTACAAAGCTAATGTGTATCTGTGCCCTAGATATGGTTAATCAAGGATACTCTGAAGTGGATACAGTTCACACTTTATTACACGCAAATATATATGCATGTTAGTTTGCATACTGCAGTGAAAAATACTACTGATTAACCCTTAACTAGCTCATGCTATTGAGATTTTGGACAAAACAGTAGAAATGCAACTTTGTAAGGGAAAGCTATAACTATAAAATCTGTTCTTTCTGCTTCTGTGCCAGCCACTTCTGTTTCAGGAGAAACAGTAGTATCTATTCCCTGTGATGCTTTTGTATCCCATCCAAAACAACCTTGCCAACAACCTGGTAGCTCAGTAAGCACAGCCTGGGTGCCTGCCTTTAGGAGGCTTCTGCCAGCTGCTCAGCATAAAAAACTTGCAGGCCACTCTCACTGTTACTTGAGATGGCATTGGGCTTTCCAGACAAACAGAAGCTGGGCCTATTCCCGTTTCCCTACATGTGCCATTTCACTCAGATGCCCAAAGGAACTGTGCATATAGGGAGTAAAGAGGGAATTTAATTCAGCAGTGTCACAGTTATGCAAAGCACCCTCTGACATGGATGGCAACTGTACAGAAACAAAGATTGCAGGAGGGCGTGCTGAAAAAAGGAAAGATTTATTGATCTAAAAACTGTATTTATTTTAGGAAAACAAGCAAACAAAAAACAACGTGCAACCTTCCTGATACAAGCTTTCAACTTGTTTGCATAGATATTTCCCAAGAAGATTCATTTTAGACATTGGCACCTTGCTCCATCTGTTCCCCACTGCAAAGCGCAAGTCGTATAGTATCAGAGATCACCTTCCCTGGTGAGGCTGAAAAACTCCATTCTTGCTTTTAATAAAAACATTGTGACTTGCGCAGAAAAAGCACTATCTTAAGGAGAACAGAAACCAGAAGTGCTCAGTGGCAGGCTAGTAACTTATTGTACAGATTTTTCTGCCCACAATTTTTTAATGTGGAAAAGCTGCTATTGCCTTAAAACAACCTTCCTGTAGATACTACCCAGCTTTTAGTTGTTTTCCTGTGGAATGGTCAGTTGTCTCTTCTTCAGCTTCTTTGACTGGCAGCGCACTTTATGGTCTGGTCACAGAGAACAAGTCAGGGTCTTGGATGAGGATAAAGAATTTTAAACAAAAAAATATCCTCAGGATGCTAAGACTTCTTTGGGAACAAATGGGGTACAGGAAGATGGGAAGTGGGACTTTGGTGCATGATCTGACAATCCGGTTATGACTGTGCCAAAGTCATGTTTCTGTCACATTGCTGTGTCCATTAATTCTTTTGGTAAGTTTTATTTCCTAGAGGAGACAGCTCCAGTGAGTGGCATCCAGGATAGTGTTTCTTCTCAAGGTTTTTCTGTGGTATGCAGCTTAATTTCCAGCATGCAAGTCACACATGGTGACAAGAATCAGATGCACCTGTTCCTTGACTGTGTCCCGCTCCACAAATGCAGATTTTGGTAGCCTAAAAAGAAAGGGTGTGTACCAGTTGAGCTGGGTAACTTCACCACTGGAGATATTTGTAGTATAAATTGTGTACCTGCATCTAAGTTTAGAGTGATTCTGATTATGTCAGAAGTTCTGTTATACAGAAATAAGCAGCTTCTAAAGACTGAGGGCAGATAGGACCACAAAGCATTGAATGCATGGATTCACATGTGGTAACACTTCTAACGTGCCCATTGGGATTTCTTGCCTAATCTCTACCTTTACCGCATGCTTCAGAAAAGCATCTTGCTCTTTATCAATCAACAGAGCTTCTTCAGTTATTTTTCTGCTTTTCTTATTCTCTGGACTGTGAGAGGTACTGTCATCTTTTTTTCTCAACAACATGGGCACTTTGATTATCAGCTCCATATTTTTCCTTGTAAAGATACACTATACAGTATTGAGTGTATATACTGCGTGTACATTCTTCACATTTCCCCGGGCTTGTCTCTCAAATCTCAGAAGATTTATAAAGATACCAGAAATGCATTTATTGTACGTGTGCAGAAGGTCTGGTCTGCAGAAGTACAGCATGCACATAATTGTGCTTACCAAGAAAAGGAGCAAAGGGGTTTGCTCGCCAAGGGCAAAGAGCTCTCTTCTTCAAGCTGTCAAAAAACAGTCTAGACATTTTTATCCCATTAAGCAGTCTGGAGCATTTAATAGATATGTGACAGGAAGAAAAGTAGTCTGAACTAGCAGACCACTGTTCTTATGGGAAAAGTCTGCTGGGCCTAGGCCTTTATTGTTTGCAATAGTAATTATTATGCTGGAAATGCTTAATGGTGGTGTATGCAGCAAAGCTGGTTTTAGACATATTACTGTCACATTCTATGGGGTCTGCTGTGCTTTGCATGTGCCACTGCACTTGATTTTGATGGGCACTGTACTTGATGAGTGCGTGTGCCACTTGTTCCTAAGTTGTAGGAGGTTAGAGTGAATAGTGGCAGTATTAGTTCAGCACCAAAGAACGTTCCAATGCATGCAGCCAATGCAAATGGGAAAATGTTTTCTTTCTGTCTCTTCTAGGGTCCCCAGTTTCATGGTGTAACAAGTTGCATCTGTTGATTTCCACTGCATCTGAAGGCTTCCAGGCAGACTCTTTTGCCTTTGACCTCCACCCTCTCATCTAGAATCAGTTCTTTCACCTTCCCAGGCATTTTGCTCATGTAGTCCCTTAGTTTGTCTGCAGCACAGGGGAATGCTGAACTCCTTGTCTCCGGGAGCCCTGCCATCCCCACTGCTGAGCTGTCACAATAAATAACCCCACTCTGCTATTGCCTGGAATGTTGGCACTGCTCTTGCCATTTCTTTCTTCTTTACCCCACGCAGACAAAAGTGTTTTGTTTTGTTGGTCTTTCTTAGTGTATATTCCACCCCGTTCCTTCCTTTACAGCCTTACTGCAGAAACCCAGCTTCATACTTTGAGTAATATCTAAAAATAGCCTTGCTTGTGCTATCCCAGTCTGCTTCCATTTCAGCTGTTCCAGACTACCTACAGTTCTTTTCTAGCACTGTGAAAATGCTGCCACTGTCCCTTTTCATTTCAGCTGTATTTGCCAGCTCAGGCACTTCATCATTCTGTCGAAGCCCACATCAGTATCAGACATCCTACCCTTGCTGTCTGCATTTTTTTCTTGTTAGTTCCCTCCTCCTCTTGTCAATTCTTGTGCTCTTCCCCTACACATCTGTTTCATTTCTTTCTCCCCTAATGGTTGTCCAGGATCAAGAACGTCTTCATACTCCAACATGATGTGAATAC
>JAAGNO010007605.1:98265-113275 GCA_033439905.1 Ceryle rudis | reverse complement strand
GAGGAGGAGGTGGAAATAGAGAGGTGGGGGGAATATTTGGCGGAGGGGGTTTGGGGGTGGGCGAGTGGGGGGAGGTGTGGAGGAGCGGATGTGGGGTGGGGGTTGTGTTTGTTATGCGTGCTGGGTTGCGCAGGAGGGGGGTGGTGGTGGGGTGGTGGGAAGGAAAGTGGCAGAGTCCATTCAGGACTCCAGAGCAGTCTGGCTATATGGCAACTGTAACCCAAATCCCCTGACTTGCAGCTAGCACAAAGCAGTGGTGTTTTTCCTGAACAATTGGTGTTGAATGGTGTTTCTGCATACAACAGGTAGAGCGTTTGGGACTGAGGAAAATAGATGAGTTAAGCCTATACAACAGTGTTTATGCCAGACAGTTTATGATAAAATTTTTGGTTCCCCATCTATTAAATGAATCACGATTCATAGGTGCTTTCTGCACAGTAATGTTGAAGTGCGCAACATGAGCACCATGTGCGTTTCTTTTCTCAATACTAATTGTGAGGGATCAGAGAAAGAGCCTTTATTAAAGACAGTTACCAGGTCCTGTTTCTTTCTGGTTTGTTGGTTCATTTTTGTTGTGTGGGGTTTTTTTTTTTTGGTGTGTGTGTTTTTTTTCTTCCTTCCCCTTGTGATTTGAACCTGAAGCCTCGGCAGAAAAATAAAATGAAACCAAGCAACCATTAACACAACAGCTCTCACGGAGCTGCAGTCTGTTCCAGCCATGCATTAGCTAGGGTGGGCTACAGCTGCTCTGCTGCTGCCCTTACTTGAGTTCAGATTGTATCGGAAAGAAGAAAGGCTCCGCCTACAGTTCTATGCTCCCCAGGATTTCAATTACTGCAGCCACCGGGGATGGGTGGTCAGAAGGGTGATGGATTATTTCCATTGCAACCAGCTACTAGTGCCGTGCCTCCATTCCCCTGCCTCCTTGCTGAGACTTGATTAAGGCTTGAGCCACTGTGCAAGTGAGCAGGATAATGAGTTACAAATGTTTCATCGTGTCCTAGTCTTTTTAACTTTGCAGCTGTAGCTTGTCTTGTGTAGATAGGAGTGTAGGTTGTCTTGTATAACCTTGGTCTTTGTGGGTAAAAGGAACTAACCTTGAGCCAAACAGAAGCGAAGAAGAGCCTCTCGCGATAAGCTAGATCATACCAGTTCTGCTTTGTCTGAAATGTTACTCCGATAATGTGTTTGCTCAGAAATCATCTAGAAAACCATTCAGAACTGAACCCTGCAAATTATAATGTCACTTTCCTAATTTTAGTTTTAAAAGTAACATCTATGTTCCTCACAGCTTATTAGTTTTTAAAATATCTGTATATTTTGAACAAGCTCATATTAAGTCATGTCAAAACTTTTATTAAAGTTTGGTTTGAACTAAAGTACTTGACCATAGAAGGGATTATAACAAACACCCAGAGATTTAGAAGTTATTACAAAAATGTGATCCTGACCTTTCATTACATTTTACTAATACAAGGTCTAAGCCTCTGTCATTATTTGGAAACAGACAACCGTGTCCTCAGAATGTGATCACGGGGAAGCTGATATCTGTAGTTTGGTTTATTTTTGTTTGAGGATGTAGCTTGCGTTCTTTCCAGAACTTTGCCTTGCACTTAAAAATGAAAGATTGCCAATATTCATCTGGCTTGGAAGTTTGTGTTGCCTTATAAATATTAACTATAAATATAGTTAATAATTTGGTGTTAGAATTTTGCTGTTATTTCGTGTCCTAGGATCCCCAAGCTCTTGCATTCATAACAGGAATGATGTTCATTTAAGGTCATTTGGTGTTTATCTGTACTCCCACCTGGTTTCTTCTTAGGATTTTGATTTCAAACAGTTATTTCTTTCTATCACTTTAAAGTACAGCAATCTCTTTTGATTGAGATCTTTAAGGGCATTAAGCACCAAAAGGAGGTTAAAAAGAAGCTGAAGTTCTAAATGTCAAAATCACCCGTGATTTTAATTAAAATAATTGACACAAATACTTCATACAGGTGTACCTAAAAGGGAGAAACACTGCTCACTGAGTTAAAAGAGATGTTATCTGTCAGCTGCAGATTAAACAACAACAGTTGGAATTAAGTATGATATTAATTGCCCAATGAGCATATTGAAGACTCTGTGTTTTTTTAATAAATCTGACAAGTCCCTTTCCTTTAGGGCTCATTGCTGTAATTATACAAGGTGTCAGGTTTTGTAAGACTGTAAAGAGAGAATTTGGGCTTGAGTAATTCAGAAAATACTTCAGCTGTTTTGTAAGTGCTGTATAGTTGTGATTTTTATTTTTTTTCCCCCATTATTCCATGAAGTAGCCTTTGTTATAACACTGTCTTCAATTGAAAGCGACAGAGTGAAGCAATTAAACTTAATAAATGTCACTTCTGGTTAAATCAAAATACATCACAAGATGTATACATACATCACATGCTATAGCAACTCAGAAAATATCTTCACAATTATTACACAAACCATTGCTTTAATCAAAGTCCAATTCATTCTCTATTGCTACCTGGGGAGGAGATGGCTTCCAGGAAATGGGGTGTTTGACATTTATACTAAAAATAAATCTTGAACAGCTCCAACACTTCTGCTTAACTAAAGATAAAACTGTAGCATCTTCCACATTTGTAGACAATTTTATATATGGTTAGTGTTAGTGGAATGAGACAAAACAGGGAGAGTCCTAGGGAAAGGTAATTCATCAAGATCCAGGAAATTACAGACCAGCCAGCCTCACCTCCATCCCTGGAAAAATGATGGAGCGACTCATTTCAGAGGCCATCTCTAAGCACGTGGAAGAGAAGTGGGTTATCAGGAGCGGTCAGCATGGACATACCAAGGGGAAATCATGCTTGACTAATCTGATAGTCTTCTATGATGTTGTGACTAAATGGATAGGTTCAGGGAGACCACTGGACGTAGTCTACCTTGAACTTAGCAAGGCTTTTGACACAGTCTCCCATAACATCCTCACGAATGAGCTCAGGAATTGTGGGACAGAAGAATGGACAGTGGAATGGATTAAGAACTGGCTACACAATAGAGCCTGAAGAGTGTTGATCAATGGTGCAGAGTCCAGCTGAAGACCTGTAAGTAGTGGAGTCTCACAGGGACCAGTGCTGGGTCCAGTCCTGTTCAACATCTTCATCAGCAACCTCGATGATGGGACAGAGTGACTTCTAGGCAAGTTTGCTGATGACACGAAACTGGGAGGGTTGGCTGATTCACCTGAAAGCTGTGTGGCCATTCAGCAAGATTTGGACAGACTGGAAAGTGGGGCAGAGAGCAATCTAATGAGGTTTAACAAGAGTCGGTGCAGAGTCCTGCACCTGGGAAGGAACAGTAAAATGCACCAGTACAGGTTAGGAAGTGATTCGCTAGAGAATTGCGCTGTGGCAAAGGACCTTGGAGTCCTGATAGACAACAAGTTATCCATGGGACAACAGAGTGCCCTTGTGGACAAGAAGGCCAGTGATATCCTGGGGTGCATTAAGAAGATTGCATGTCCAGCAGATCCAGGGAGGTTCTCCTCCCCCTTTACTCTGCCCTAGTGAGACCTCACCTGGAGTATTGTGTCCAGTTCTGGGCACAGTTCAAGAGAGACAGGGATCTACTTGAGAGAGTCCAACGGAGGGGGTAGGAGGATGATGAAGGGACTGGAACACATGCCTCATGAGGAAAGGCTGAGACACCTGGGACTTTTTAGCTTGGAGAAAAGAAGACTGAGAGGGGATCTAATTAATGTCTATAAATAAGGGCTGGGTGTCAAGAAGGCAGGGACAACCTCTTTTCACTTGTGCCTTGTGATAAGACGAGGGGCAGTGGATTCAAGCTCGAGTACAGGATGTTCCACCTCAACATGAGGAAGAGCTTCTTTACTGTAAGGGTCACAGAGCACTGGAACAGACTCCCGTGAGAGGTTGTTGTGAAGTCTTCTTCTCTGGAGACTTTCAAGACCTGTCTGGATGCATTTCTGAGTGATCTGCCCTAGTTTTGCCCTTCTCTGGGTTCCGACCCCTTCAGACCACTAACGTTCTGTGATCATACTCTCACATTATGAAATCAAGTTCCCTTGACAGATCAGAAGCAAAAAGTTACTGTTAGATACTGACTACTACATGTAAATGAAAATAATTTGTCATTAATTGTATATTTTTATGAGTTGGATTGCTAAATTCTCTGTACATTTGGCAGCACTACAAGAACGTCCCCTCCTGAAATCATTCATCCCTTGGGGAAGATCTGTGCATTTCCCCTTGCCTTTCGCCTTTACTTCTGCAGAATTGAAAATGTGAACACTAACTTTTCTATCACCAGAAGGAAAGAACAACAATAAATATAAATTTACTTAGTAAAGTTGATAGTTTTGTATGTATGCTTCATTATTTTTTAACACCTAGGTTTATACTAGCTTCCAGTTATGGTAGCTCTGCATTTTGCCTTACTATTCAAATCATACTTTTCCTAGGACTGTATATAGATGAGCTTCTGTTATTGCTGTAGGAGTTTCCTTGTGGACTGCAAGTAAAAACCTAACATTTTTTTTTACCACTTTGCTGTTGAAATTGTGAAATTGCTTTTGTTTTTCCAGGCATTACAGGTGGCACCTATCCAAAGGCTCATTTTAGTCAACAAGTGAAGTTAATAGTATTAGTTTACAATGGTGACAAGTAAGGACTGATCCCAATCCTGTCAGAAGCTCTATGATGAGTCCAGATGACTTCAGTGATCAGTCTGGATCAATTCAAAATGGGAAAATCTTCTCCAGTGACTCTGTGTTGATGCTGAGCATAGAAATAACTTGCTTTCTCAGCAGTACAAGTAGGTAGTGAGGATGACATGGGTTGATTGCCTTTCTGTTTTTCAGTGGGGTGATATTCATGCCATCAAATTTAGGCTCCTTGAGAGAGTGGAAAAAAAGGCTGTTAATTTATGTTCAGATGATACAGTTCCATTGATGAGAGGGGCAACCATGATCTATAGAATTAGCATTTGAGCAGATGACAAAACTAGATGGGTTTGTTGTTACTGGTATTGGTTTGTTTTCTGTTTTGGGCAGAATTTGGTAGTTACTTCATCAGCTACAAGCATTTATCATTCTGGATTTTTCTGCTGATTTCTGTGTTAGCATTGTCCAATTAACCTGTCTTTTAACATTGCCATAATCAATGGGTTTTTTTCTTTTTTTTTCTTTTGTACAACATAAATTATATAATCTGTAGGAAACAGTCTATTTCTTGCATCATCTTTCTTGAATATATAACGTATGTCTCACATTTAATTTTAAGAATTAATGAACTTTTGAGTTTTAGTGACGTCTGTGAAAGTTCATTCTCTTAAAGAATTTGGAAGTCTTTTTTTTTTTCTGAAATATTCCTGATGCTACTTTAAACACATGTTTAAGATTATTTGTTATTAGACTTGTACATATGTGCAGGGTTAAGTTGTTGGTCTGCACTGTATAAGCCAAGTTGATCTGCATTCTTAATTTTTTGCCTTGGTCCCTATTAGGCTTCCACTGAATCAATTAATTTAGAAGTTTGTGTGGAATTAGACCTGAGTGAATCATCTGACTTAGAAGCTTTCCATAATGGCTTGATTTAAATATAATTCCAATTGTCAGAACATAGTCTTGTTATATTGTTGCACATGTACTTTATTTACATGGCCAGCATGTCTCTTTACATACCGTTCACTTCTCAGAAAGGGGAATGCTCTCCAAAAAAGGATGACTTGTAAGCACTTACAGGAGATAATGAGAGTTTTAGCATGAATGAGAAGGCTGGGAAGAACTGCAGATATTATCAGACTAGGAAGGCCTTAGGACAAGAAGAAAAAGATCTAAGGAAGCAGGGAGGTCAGGGAGGTCATGTTTAGGTCCTATGATCTATCATAAGAATTTTGCTCATTAGAGATACTGGTGGGCATCAGAGGTGATGACTGAACCACAGTTTGGACCTTAAGTTAAGGCAGGACCATCTCATTTTCAGTACCACGGTGTAAGCAATTGTTGTTTTCTGCTGTCAGCAACAGATAACGCTCCTTTCTTAGCCTGAAGCAGAGCTCTGCCTCATTGAACTTTTGTGCAATGCTGAAGAAAAGGTTAGTTAAGAACAGGCCACTTCCTTGTTTTGCTCTAACCTTTTAGCTGCCCCTGCATGCCAATGCATTCCAGCAATTAAAACGAAATGGAAAATGAGACAAAATGGAAATTGAGACCATTACTGGACGATACACGTTCAGACGCCTGAGCTCTGTTGTATGTCTTTTGTTGCTTCTGGACCTTGGTTTTGGGAGAATTGTTTTAAGTTGCGTGCATTAGCTGTGGGATTGATGTGTTTAAAAATAACCTGCTGAAAAGCACTGTTTTTTAAATGGAAGAAAACCCCACAGAAAACCAACAACAAAATTTGACCATGGAATAGCCTGGAGAGCTATGAAATCCTGGAAGATTGTATGGATGCTGCAGAAATACAGCAATGTGTCTCCCACCATGACTTTTTTATAGGCCTTACACTGTAATAGTGGCTTTTATTTACTAAATGTTCTTAAAACTCAGAATTTTTAGTTTCTAGTGCAGAAACCAAATTTCTGTGGTTTTAAAACCACCTTGTCTCTGCATTTTGCATAGAGTAATGCTGGTACATTTGCAACCTAACATTTGATGCTGAAGAGGAAATATATGAAGATCTGAATTTTCTTCAGAAAAAACCTCTAGAAACAATGGTAGTACTTAAATATGAAAGTACTTCAGAGCCTTGTTAAAAAATGAAGGGGACATTTTTATAAGAATTTCAGTGTTTCACTGCCTGTTTAGCTGCCTTATGGACTAGAGTGAGAAACTAGTTGTCCAACACTGGACTGGCATGAACTCCAGAAAAAAACCTCAAAAAAAGCTATAGAGATCTGCTGATGTTGTCTTTGCTCTGAAGAATCTTGTTTACCAAAGAGGAGCTGTGGTGAAGGAGATAGATAGATATGTACGCGTAGATATATACGCATACATACTTCAAGGTGGGAAAGACTGGAAAATACATTAGGTTTCTTTAAAAAATTGCTTCCTTGTGTCTGTGAGAAAATATATGTACCTGGGCAAGAGTACTGAACTCAGCAGAGCAGTCTGTGGGTGCTTACACTTCAACCCAGAAACCCACACAGGCAGTAACTGGTGCAGGTTTAGGTGGTGTGATTTGGAAAGGTAAGGGGTGAAATGGAAAATTGAATTATGAGCCTCCTTGGTTAGAACTCAGCAAATAATGAATCAGTCCAGAGGCAAAAATAATAATTACTAAAAAAAAAAAAAAAAAAAATTTACAAGTATTTTTGTAAAATGTGGGGCTAAGCAAACTGCGGAAATTGTGAGTTACTGTGTTTTAGTCTGGGGGGGGATCAACTCTAAGGAATACTGCTGTCCTGTCCAGCAGTGTCTCAACATTGACAGGATGTTTATGGGATCCAAGGAGTATCCTATCCATCACGCTAGCCAGCCCTGTGGGTTAGTTTAGAATATCACCTCTTTCCCTAAACACTTGTCTGCTTTGTATTAACAGAATCCTTTCCTCCTCCTGTTCAGCCACACCTTGTCCTCCTTTCAGTCAAAGAATGGGGGGGGAGGGAAAGGATTTTTAGTCCCTCCACTCCCCACACTCTAGATTTAGTTTAGTATAGTCAAGCTTGCAAAAGAGGAAGAGTTCTGTGTTAAATAATGCTATTCTGGGTACGGCTAATTTTGTGTCCTCACTCTTTGGGTAGGCTAGATGAACCAAAAGCTGCTTTTCTTCATGTGATCCAAATCATGTCTTCAGTCATAAATCAGTGTTGAGAGAAAGGGAGATAGCTCAAAAGGCATTTAACTATTGCACTTGAGAGATTTCCCCCACTTCTCCCTTGTAGTCATTAAGTCCTGAGGTGTATTTTCCATGAGTGTTCTTTCTACTTTTCTGAATGGAGTGTGTTCAGAGGTACTTTTATACTTCAGAAACCCTAAATCGGTGTGAAGGTTTTAATTTTTAAAGGCTATTTCAAAGTTTTAAAATTAAAATTTTACTGTCTTCGAACTTAGTTCTTAAATCTTCTGTCTCTCCCAGTTGAACCCTCACACATTTCATTGTTACTACATTTCTTTAAAGAGCGTAATTCTTGATTCTCATCATAGTGAGGGTATATGCATGTATATATTTGCAACCATATGAATGTTAGAATGTCATGTATGTTTGGGTTAGGTTGGTGGGTAGGGTTGGTTTTAGTTTTTACTTTCTTTGAACTGCTTAAAAATTGATGTAGATTAACAGAGCTCTGAAGAGTGACAGGGGACTATTTGGTTTTTTATTTTGGTGATCTTAAAAGCTAAAAGGGTTATGGGCGAATGCATTTTTGAGGTGTGTAAGGAATGTGAGAGACTGAAAAGAGCTTTTCTAAAGGCAGAGAGAATTTTCTTCACCTTCTGCAAATCTGCCAAAGCATATGGTGTAAAAATCTTGTTTGTTAAAATTCATCTGACTCTTTGCTACATGTACTCAAGCCATTTTCACTCACACTTCATCTGTCTCAGTTCATCTGTAAACTGTGTTGACCTGTCAGAGAGCAGAGCTAGAGAAGAGCTCGGTAAGATAGTAAATAACAATAAGCTTGAGTCCCTGAGACAGAACTCGATTGCTTGATAAATTATGAGCGATCAAGCATGTTTTCTTGCAGCTAAATGCAAGTTTATGCAAATGAGAAGAAAGACTGTAATTCTGGTTTGTGTGACAGAGGGGTGTGCTGGGCTGCTGTCTCCTGGTCCAGACCCTTCAAATCAGAAAGGCAGCTGCAAAAAGTGGAGCAGGCTCAGACTAACCCCAAGATTTGAAAAATGTGCATTGCAGCAGAAACTAAAGAGCTTGATCTATATAATTTGTCAGTGTTGAAGTAACTTTATCATAATGTGTGAGTACCTAGACAAGGAGAAGATAACTGTAAAGGAGGGATTTTACATTTCATTTTTATATTTCTGTGACTGGATGATGAACTTCATGTTCAAATTGGTAACAGGATGCGTGTTCGTAGTGCTGAGGTTAATTAGTCTTTCTGAAAGGTGTCTGTTCAAGCACTCTTTACATCCAGGATTAGAGTTCCAGATGAGGCACACAGGAGTTCAGAGCAGTTGCAGAGTTTCTAGCTTTTAAAACCTGTGTCTCTGCGGGGTTCAATGTCAGTAAAAAAAAAGGTAAAAGTGATGTATATAGGCTGGGGACTGTGGAAGGATATTCTTCACAGTCTTAAAAGTGTCGTCGTGTTTCTTACGTTTTAGCACAGAAGGTATCTGCTTTTCCCAGGAGGACTTCACATGCTGTCAGCATGTATTAATGCATCAACTACCTGTCACATTTGAAGTAACTTTTCTTCTTGGGAACATTCTGATAGTAAAAGTCATTTAAACAGATAAGGGAGGGGTTAATATGCCATAAAAATGAGTGTTTATGTCTTCAAGTGTGTATGGTTTTAAAATTCCTATAAAGGATATTTTTCCAAGAGTTTTGAGGATTTGCTGTTTAATGTGGGGTTTTCTTCATTCTGCTTTCACCTTTGCTACTAACAAAGCCTGTGAAGTCAGAAGGCAACTTTCTGAAGATGTGTTTCTCTAATGCTTTGCCCTAAAAACAAGCACTAAGTTTTCAAGTTGTGATTTTACTGAGCTACTGTGTGACACCTGTGAGCTGTCTAGAGCAAGACACCATCATGCTACTGCAGTGGGATGGCTGCCCTACTGCACAGCTTCCTCTGTGGAATGAAGAAAAAGCAGCTCTATGCTGACCTAAACCGGAAGAGACCCTAAATTTATAAATGTATTTTTTAAAGATTATAAAAATACAACAATTTGACACATTCGCTGAAAGGATATCAAAATATCTCAGAATTCTCCCAAGGAAGATGCCAAATGCACAGCGTGGGCAAAAGGAAAAGGGAGCTTTTGATCAGATAATAAATGTGGCTGATGGCTTCTTGGCCCTAGTTTCTTTGCCTTTGTTTTGTTCAAAACATCTGTTCTCTGGGGGTAAAAAAAAGGTATGGGTGAGTAGTCTTAAATATTGTTTTGGGTTTTTTTTTTTAATTGGAGAGTACAGCTATGTTGAGTTTTCATCCCATTTTCAAAAAAAGTGAACACTTAATGGTGATGTGTATATATAGAACTATTGAATTGTATTTCTGATAGTTATGGAAAGTGAATTAATTTATCTTCTTCCTAAGACTTTGGAAATGTGAGATACATCTTTGATATTCCTGTATCAATAACCAAAAAAGGGCAGGAGATAGAGATGGGCATTATCAAAATATGGTTTGCTTTTTTTTTTTTTTTCTTAGTAAAAATGCTATTTTTTGGTAAGAAAACTATTAAAATAATTGTTCTGAAGGCCGGTGTTGGACAGTCTTCTAACAGTATCCTCAGAGTTATTTTGTTCTTGTTCTTTTTCTTGTTAGAATATTTTTGTTGCTGATGAAAACAAGTCAGAGAAGGAGTATGCTACAAAATTCTCAATTATTTTTTTTTTTAAACACTTGTTTCTGTTCTGGGATTAAAGTTCAACCAAAGTAGACATTGCTCCCACAGTGGTAATATTTTACTCTGCTACACTACTAAGATGGTTTGCATAGCATAGATGACCCAGACTATCATGCTCTCTCTTGAATTTTATATACGCTTTTTATTCTTCTTACTCAGACAAACGTTGCCTGGGCTGGGTGCGTGCATTGTAATGGAGTAAGAACTGCACTGATTACGCTTAGCCAGGTATCATGCTGCTAGAGACAGTCAATAGTAGATGAACATCATCAGTTGTCAGAGGAGAGCTAGGGCAGGCAGACAAGAACAGGGTAAGGCAGTGTTTGCCTGCGAGACAGGCAGTAATGTGTGAGTGCAGATTATTGTGACCATGTGCTATATTCCTCCTCAGTATACCACTGAAATGAAAATCAGTCCTGTCTTGCTTCTGCTTGGGTGTATTCCCCCTCATGCAAGACTTTCTGATCCAGCTTATGAAGGAATAACCAAGATACTGTGTGTCCTAGATGACATTACTAAGCAGGAACAATGCAGATGCACTTTACTTCACATAAAACAAACTTCAGTATTTCAGAGTACATAGTTGGGATGTTTTCTGATGTAAAGCAGCGTAAACTTGCTGCTGGAAATGATAATAATTTTCCGGTCTTCATTTTAAGGTCTGTATGTTATGACTTCTGTCTTATTCTCTGAGTTTTGATTACATTCTTAAACTTGCAGAAATGCACAATACTACTAGCTAATTTTATGTAATGCCCTATATTCCTAAACAGATTGTTTGTTTTGTCCTCTAAGAGTTTTGACCTATGTATTATCCATGCCTTACGTATAAAATACCACTGAAAATACTGGGGAATTTAATGGAAATTGATTTTGAAATACAAAGTGCAGAGGAAAAATGTGGTTTGCCTATGTAGTATACAATTTAAACTGTTAAAACAAAATCTGTCTATGTAGGATCTGATCTTTTCCTGTAGAGAAGCAGCACTCATTTATATAACAGGTTGTGATATTCTGTGTCACCTAGGTCTGCACTGATCCCAGTCTCGTTATATTCTAGAAGTGATGCAGCAGATACATAAGCTAAAGAGATATTATAGTGCTTTTTCCAAGCAGTTAGGTTCGGATACATGTATTACAAGTATGTTTCACTTTAAAGTATGAAAGAAAAGCATTCTTATGAGGAAAATTATTGATTTGGAAATTAATTGTGATTTTTTAATACTTCTGTGTGAAAGGAAAATCTAAAAGTCCTTTTTTCCTGCTTAGACTCTGAAATACTCCTTTTAAAAGACATTAATTGAACTCTGCTTTTTCATTCCATTTCAGTTTTTTTTCTTCTGTAATCATGGCAAAACCATATGAATTTAACTGGCAGAAGCCAGTTCCCTCTTTTATGCAGGATGGAGCTGTGTTTGACAGATATGAAGAGGTAAGAAGCCAGTTGCATTTCATTTGCTATTCTCTTTTAAATATGTAGATATTACAGAATATTTCATGTTTTACTTTCATTGTACACAGGTAAATTTTTGAGTAACTCCAGAAATGTGTGTGCGGAGGAAATATCAACAGACTTTATTGCTATACAGCTTTTTGGTTTTAAAAGAAATGACTTTCAAATGTTTAGTCCCTCTGATTTGAAATAAGCCCCGAGGAAGAGAAAGGGAGATTTGAAACAAAATATCTGTGATGTGCATAAAGCTCTCATCTTTGCAGGTTCCTAAAGCACATTAGTGAACAAAGTTAATCCTTTCCCTTTTTTTGTACATCTATCAAATGGAAGGGGGGAATATATATTTTTGTAATGTGTAAGCTGAGGACCTGCATCTCCCAGGGGAAAGTAAGAAAACGCAAAACATTTATGTTCTGCTTCAAATGCATCATTTAAAACCTAGAGTGGTTTTGTCTACTTCAGAAAATCGACATGTACTATCTGAAATATGATTACTATGATCCTGCTTTCTGCTGTGCTTTAATCCAAATTTATTACAGGAATGCAAAGCTGGGCATTTTACACAGTTGAAATAAAATGCTTAGACATTTACCTTAAATTCAGCATTTATATGCCTGTGAGAATAAATTTATTGGGGCCTGCTTTTAATCTTGTTCGGACAGGAAATCTCTAAAACTTGAAGGTATCTCGGTAAGTGCCTTCAGGATACTAGTATTTTCCTCTTATCTTTTGAAATGCAAGTAAAAGGTATTTTTTTTATCATGAGGTCTGCCAAGGTAGGAATAGTTGTTTTACCCTGTATTTTCAGTTTCAGGGACAGATAAACTAAGATGATACTAGTGGACATTGAATTCCTAAGTAAGGAGGTTCATAAAAGCTTAATATTTTCAGCAAATATTGCTCCAGAAACTCAGCCTGTGAGGACCCAGTTGAAAAGGCTGTGGGCCATGGTTGTTCTCTTGCATGATAGATGTGAAACAGAGAATTAGCAGATACAGGAAAGAGTTTAAATACTTGGATTTTGGTGTAAGATCAAGAGTGCTCAGTGGGGCACCTGGGTCCTTGATGCAGTGATACGGGGAATGAGACAACTCGAAAAGTAATACTTATTCACTACAAGTCGGTGTACCCAGCAAGCACCTGTGCAAGACTAGATAATGCTGGGCAGACATGAGGCAAGATAGTAGCACCAGAAGGCTTGCTCCTCACAACTGAAATAGAAGGGGGGGTCCTACTTGCCACCTGTTGAGTAAAATGTTGTTTGTCCATCCACCTGATGCTCTACCTGCTTTGCTTGCTGCTAGTTTTGCTGCAGTTTACACCAGGTTTGCTACGGTTCAGTTGGAAGTCTCATTTGCTTTCTTGAAAGAGACTCTTCTGGAAACACTAAAAGGCTTTCGCTTAGGTAACTAACTGTATATTTCATCTGCGATTTCACAGGAATTATCAAGGGCTCTAAAAAAAACCAGTGACTCAGAAGTTAAGATCTGTAGCTTGTAAACAGTGTGCACTTGATGGCATGGCTGTTTGATATTATCAGATTTATGTTATACATAGGCTATTATTTGTGTTGTGGTAGTAACCAGATATCCTACCAGAGCGAGAGGCCATTGTTCTAGAAAGGCTATGCAAACATAGCAAGACCCAATCGCAATACTATAGGGCTTGCAGTTTTCAAGAAAAATGTTTCAGATCTGAGCTTTTTATTTTCATGGGAATTCTGTGCTTAATTCTCCCATGTAACAGAAAGATTATGTTGGGGAAAAAGAAGAAATGGTAAGTGAACTAAGGTTGTATGTACAGCAGGCCAGCGCAGAGCTAGGGCTCAGGAATGCTGGCACAAGGTCTGGGTGACTGAACGGCTCTAGTATAGCAGGAGAGGTCTTCTATGTGCCCAGGTTACGTTGAGTGGCTAGAAGAATCTGTGTTGTTATGTGGAGCAGTGTCTTGAACCGTCTTTGGCTGATAGATGATCCTTTAAACAGGACTATGAAATTACGGAAATATATAATCATGTTTGACTGCTGAAAAGTCTTGAGTCTGCAGCAGAATTACCTCAGCAGAATAAGGCAAATAAAAATCAGACAAGATTAGGAATCTTACCGGTCATGTGGCATCTACGTGGCCTAATGGTAGGTGCTTTTTTTACCATAGAAGATGACAAATTGCAGAAAGAGTAACTTGATGAATAGAGTCAAGGCTGGAGTAGAACATCCCAACATGAGTGCAGTTGACATAGACATCTTTGTGAAAACAAATTTTTTGGTATATCAAGAGCTTCTTTATAGATGGGGACACAATAAATGACAAAAATTTGCCTGCCTTTTATTGTATGAGTAATCTTTCTGGGAAATGCAAAGACTAATTCTGATTGGGAGCTAGCTGCATTTTTATATGAAACACGGCTTCAGGGGCTGTAAAACTAGTAAATTTGAGGTGTCTGCTAACAAGTAGGTTTCAAGAAGGATGAGTGTTGGAGTGAAGACAGGACGATAGAAGTTATGGTGAAGAAAGCTGGGCAGAGCAGTGAATGCTGGAAACTCCTCTATAGTGGTGTTGGCTCTGACAGAGCTGCAGCAACTTTATACTTTCCATATCAGCTCTCTGCCTGTAAAATAAACATGGTATTGCAGAAAAGTACCGCTCTGTCCTTAACGCAGGACAAAGCACTGATCTCTGAAACAGTAAGCAGTGCTGTAGCTTGCACACAATGCTGCTTGGTTTTCAATTAAGCAGGTCAGGAAGTCCTGGATCCTGTTTTTTCTTTAAGAAGTGATTGATTCTGCACAGTGCTATCCTGCATTTTAGCTTAATTCATGATGCATTAATTGAGGCTGGAGGTGTGTGGAGGAAATTTCTTTTTTAATTCAGTTAATGTAATTTTTTGCCTTGTCTAGTCTCTTTAGTATGCCATTCTTTCTTGGTTTCTCTACAAACCAATATCCTTCAAACTCTGCTTGCCAGATACTCTGGCTGTAAAATGGTCACAGCATGCATACTGTCATAATCTAACA
>JAAGNO010007605.1:43466-93045 GCA_033439905.1 Ceryle rudis | reverse complement strand
AGAAATTGGTTCTCATTTCCACTCTTAAAACAACCACAAAATACGGTGTACGCTGTCTCTGATTGCAAGCAGCTGTCATGGTCCACTGCTAAAGCAACTCCACTGTGGTAGTCGAGAGTGATTGTAAAAGGTGGAATTTATAAGCTAACGTTTGGAATCCCGATTAAATCAGGTGATACGAATTACTATGAGCTGAAATGAAAACGTACACACATATTAGTGGTGTGAGTGTATGTGCGTATTTTTCTTTTTTTACTTCCCAGATGGACTTTCTGTGACCTAGTAATCTGATAATCTGCTTTCCTTAGTCCAAGATATTTGAAAAGGCCAGTGTGTATTTGGGGCACATTTCCTTAGTTGAGAATCCATGTAGTGCTGATGTGAGGCCCTAGCACATGGCGTGTAGGCTGCCTATCCAAAGTTGACATAAATGCAATAAAGTTGTGATAGGTCAGCAACCCAACATCTGGACTTCTTGTCTTTGCTTATCCACTTCGGCAATGCATTAAGGAGTTTAGCTTAAAAGATTAACCTAAGTCAGCTCTTTTTACATTCTTTAATATTACTGCATATTAGGGCTAAATTTGTCCCAACAGTTGTTCTTTCCCAGTTCCATCTGTGTTGTTGGGAAGGACCATTTCTCCAGCTGATAGTTTTTGCCCTTCGGACATGAAGTTCCCGCTGCCCTGCTGGCAGAGGACTTTATGAACACTACTGATTCACTTCAAGGAAGAGCCATAATGTTAAAGTTCATGTCACCTGTTCGGTGGTGAAGATCATAGCAGTGTTTAAGATACCGTGGCTCTGGGAAGTGCTGATGCACACCATTTTTCTGATAGTAGGTAGGGATGGGAGCAGCCACAGGGGAGACAGGATGGGAAGGAGAGTGGAGTAGCCTTTTACATCAGCATAGCTGGATTTGATAGAGAATAGGTATTTTTACAGGTGTGTTACTCGCTGAGTAACTCAAACATTGATGGCTAACCTGTGAGGCACCAGGATGAATAGCACCTGCTGAAGTACTTTATTACTCAGATGGTGACAAACAACATAAAGGTAGAATGCAGGTTTTATCATACAGCTAATAGTATCATGGCATTGAAATGACTGCAGCTGAAAGCATTCCATTTTGACATTCTTAAAATTCTGAGCCTTCAGTTGGAATACCATTTTTCATTTCTAAATTTACTTCATTTTGTTTAAAATGGTTAAATGGACCACCATGGTTTTGGTAAGATGAAGCACTTCAAGCTGATTGGTTTTGCTGTTGTTTCTACTGGTATGGCTATTTGTGACTTACAAAAAAGTTGATTTTCAATTGACCCTAATTTTTTTTTTTTCAATGAAACAAGCTATTAAATATTTGTCCAAATCATATTTCTAGGAGAGAAATTAGACACTAGCAGAAGATTCCCACAGGAATATCTCAGTCACATTATGGAAAAGTTCAGTTTTCCCATAGCTTTGGTTTGTTTCAATGTTTCAAAGCAAAACTTTGCAAGAAACCTGCAGAACATACTTGAATGAAACTCTAGAAGTCTACTGCTGTTCTCGGTGTCCCATAATGTTAGTATGTGGCTTAGGTCTCACAGCCTCTGTGATAAACATTGCAAAACTATGACTGTCTTAAAGGTATGACTGCTGCTGACATGTTCAGGTAGCCCTGTGCCAACTATGTAATACCATGTTCTCTAGAGAAATCTTCATATCCTAGCCAGCCTGCACTGAAGTGTTCATGATTTCAGTGTGCTTGCTTTTCTGCTTTTTTTGTGTTCTTTCTTGGCTACACCACTGGGGAATTATCAGTAAACCGAAAACTTCAGCTCTGGTTCTCTGTAGCCAGGAGGTCGATTTCATTATGTAAAGCTCCGCTATGGTTGTCTTCATTTGTATACAAAAGCAGCTAAAGTGAGTTTTTCAGCCACTTTCAGAATAGACCGCTACAGTTCTGGAAAAGTCATTCTGGGGTGGAAAACTTTGTTGAAGGGTGGTAGCAGTCCAGACTCATCAGGTAGATCCCAAAACGGAATGTTTGTGTGAGCCTCTGCTTTCCTGATTAAATGCTTGAAAGTCAGAGGAGTCCCTTTCATCTTTGTAACAGAATTTTGGCAGAAATATTCTGCGAGCCCGTTTTGCAGTAGGTCAGGTAGAGAACAGGGTTTATACCATCACTTGTCTAGTCTTCCTGCTTTTGCTAACTTACCTTAGAGTTACGGTAATTTTCATAGAACAGAAATTACTTCTGAGACAGTTGTCTTGGGAGAAGAGGGACATCTACTGGTCACATCACTGCAGAATGAGGGCACAGTACCAGGGAGTCCTGCCAGGCCAGGTCTGCCTTGGTAAGAGTTGGGTCTCTGTGGATTTCCTGAATCTTCAAGCTATCAAGCCCTTGATTGTAACAGCTAGTAACAGGCACTGAATACCAAAATCAGCAGGCAATGCCTTCTTGCCTCCCCAGCTTTCCCGATGCTTGAATTGAGTGCAACTGTGGAGACACTACACTGAGAAAATGAAGGTAAAATCTCAAGACATTTGGAGAATACTGACCTCATCTATAAATAAGCCATGGATGACCTTGTCTAGAATTTCATAATCTGTAGGTTACAGTAATTTTTAACCTTTCATAATTGTTGTCCCTTTCAGCCCTCCTAAATGAAAGGTTGATGGCTAAAAGAGAGAGCTGAGAGGTCAAACTTATCTGTGTGCCCTGCCATTGCTGCCTGTGTTTCAGTGATGAACCCCAGCTAATGTAAGGTCACTAAGTGCCTCAGAAGCATTTGAGTACTACAGCAAAAGCTGAGAGAGTGCTTCCTTAATCAGTTTTTCTTGTCCCTTCTCCTTACAGAGATCTTTGACAATGTTGGATCATGTTAGGGAACAACAACACAGTCTGTTTATTCCAGCCTGCTGTGTACTTAGATTTTAGCCTATTTTGTCAGTATGTGTTTAAAATGTACTTGTCTTTGGCTTTGTTCCTTTTCATGGTGGTGGTTTCTTTAGAATTAGATAGCAGGGCCCAGACTCATCTTTTATATGAATCTGGAATAATTCTTGGTATCTAGAGAGCCATTCGGGAGTTACATTGACAGATTAAAGGTTGATGAGCCGTATTTTCAAAACCAGAAAATATTTAGCACTAGCATCAGTAAGAATCAAATGTATCCTGTATTTCTATCAAAAACATTTTGTAATTCTACTTTCTGTAAGCCCCAAGCGAAGTGTTTCCTATCTACCTTATCTCAATTTCATCTTATTATAGGACTTTCCTTCTTCAGAGAGGTGACAATTTGGAAATGCTGAGCACAGAAAAGGATAATTGAGGATCTTTATCCCTGTTTACTTACCTAGGTTTACAGGTCTTTCTGCTTCGTCTGTAACATTAGGGGTGCTGTCATAGCATATGAGCAAGTAACATGTTAAGTGAGAAAAATCTGAGCTGCTCTTTCAGCCATCCCACAAGGTCATCAGACAAGTGTTGTGCATTAAATCTGGGAATGGTTTGTTGTCAGGAAAGCAGTGTGTTGCCAGCTTGACAGCTGTCAGAGTATTCAGGCTTTGGATAGTTTGTGGATATCTGTGCACTGGATCACGGTGCCTTAAGAGTGATTTTGAAGGTAGTTGTTATTTGGAGACTTCTGGCTCAGAAGGACAAAGAGTTTGAATGTGCTGCACTGAGCCTGTATACTAATCTGTTGATGAGGAAATTTGTCCATCTTAAGTCATTTTGCTTCTGTATAGTAGGTTCACAGTCCAGAAGCAATTTTTTTTCTCAGCTCTCTTACTCCAAGTTAATTTGAGGCCAGCTGGTAACCATGGGGAATATCTGATTAAACACTTCAGAACTACTTTAGCCCCAAACTGAAGTACAAACAGCCACATGCTACACTAAAGTGCAGCTGTGTTATGGAGAACAGATAGGCAAATGGGTCTCTGGCTGCCATGTCTTGCCCAGGGCACATTTTGCCAATGTAAAGATGATTCATAGACGGGCAGAGACTCTTAGGTTACTCCCTTGCTTGGTGCCAGCAGAGATCTGATGCTTTTGTGGCTTATCAGCGTTTGGCTGTAGTTCTGTGCTCTTCTGGCGTAAGAAAATGCAGTTCCCAATTTGGCATCTCTGTCAGGAAAGGGCATTATCACTGAAAAAAGAATAGGGAGTGCTCTGAAGTGGGAATCATCAGGACAACTCCTGCAAAGAAATTACTTGGTAAGTGGTTAGTGCACAGTGATTTCTTTCTATACTTGTTTGGTTTGGGTTTTTTTCTAGCAGTGTTCATTTTTGACAGCTGTTCTTGATGTACTGAAGTAACTTCAGAACTGAATGCTGGGTGCCCTTACTTTTAAATGTTAGATTTTGTTATATCTGGTGTAATTGCAAACTGTTGCCTTTAAATCAGAAGTCTGTGTGTTTATTTCCTACTGAAATGGTAATATTGCCAGTGCTGCACCAATGGCATTTTTACCAGATTAAAAAAAGGGAGTTTAAGATGACTGAAGCTTATTCACAACATGCATTTTGTGTAATTTACTTTTAGAAGGGTTTTTATTTGCAGTATTATATGTGATTTTACTGTGTGGGTCAGTGTTGAAAGGTTGAGGAGCTTTTAAGGCACTGTGGACTAATGCAGGTCATATGAGAATCAGTTTTTGTATAGCTGTGACTTTATTGATGCAGCAGTAATGTTACATTTTACTGTTTAAAACCAAAACCAAACCAACCAAACCCAAGTAAACTACAAAAAAAACCCAAACATAGGTAGTGGATGATAGTTGAGGAGTTTGAAATATACATAAAACTTGTTCAGGCATATATCCTGAAATTATCACAAGCCACCATTAATATATCATTTTAGGTGATGGAATGTTTGTAAGAAAAGTGTTTCCTAGTTCTGCCAACGGCTTCCAGTTACATCAGTTCTATTAAATAATGTTATCTCTCCCCATGAACGTTGCTTTCTTTATATTCCTCTGCAGTATATCCATACTATGACTAAGCTTATTCATGCAGTTGGGAAAAGAGAAGTGGGAGGGCGGACTCTTACTGGTGGGTTGTTACCAAGCACGCAAACACACCTAAAGAACCCCCAAAGGCTAGCTTTTTCTCATGTCAGATTTCTATTTTCAAGTGGTTTAGCTTAGTCTATTTATATGCATATTTTATGCAGCATTACTTAAGGTAATTCAAAAAGGAATATTTAAATGTTAATAAATGTCTTAATGGCTACTTTTCCTAAAACAAAACAGATTTCTAAGGTCCATTTTTAACAATTTCTTGTTTAAAAAGAAGGTTGTGATATTCTCAGAATGTGTCATGAGTACAAGGGTCTGCTTAAGTGTGTTTATCTGCTGAACTGACACCTTTGACCTTTTAGTCCATAAGGATTTAGTGACTTCAGTTTACAATACCATTTTCCAAAGACATAGTATTCCTTCTGTTTTGCAAATATATAGCAATTATTTATGGCAAAAAAAAACCCCAAACAAACCACAAAACAACAACAAACTGAAACAAAACTCATCTGCACCTATTTCTAAGTGTAAAATTCTGGATCCTGCCCAGGTCAGTTCAAGCTGCACACACAGAATTTGACCAGAAGCAAGACGCTTCCTTAATCATAAGGTTAATATTAAGCAGCGGACCACATCCCATCTCAGTTCCACCAGTATAAATTATCTGTTGAGTAATCCTACCATCAGTATGGCATAACTGAGATCGAACTTGGCTTGTAGTGTAATTTTTTTTCCTCTTCCTATAGCTTTATCCCACTGGGATTCTTGCCGAAGCCAATGAATGTTCACGTTAGGGACTAATCCTTGAGCTTCTGTTATACACTACTGCAAAGTCTAGGTGTAAGCTATATTAGAAAAATAGATCCATAAAAAGGAATTACATAAGTAAGTGCTTTAAATGCTGCTGATGGCTGAAAGTCATCCCAATGATTACTGAAAGGTTTTGCTTTTTAAGGATGAAAGCAAAAAAGTAAAAAGGGCTTGAATATGTCACAGGGTGTTAGATGTGGTCAGCATCACAGAACAATTATTGTGCCTCCCTGTGGTTTATTCTGGCTTATTAATATTTTGATTCATTCCTTTTCTAGAAGTGGACCAGTTAAATATGTCATCACATAATGTTGCTTAGTAATAGCTAATACTGCAACTGAAAGGGAGGCATATGTTTATGTGGGCTATAAATAGAAGGCTTAATAGATCAATCAATGAACTGCTTGCCTTTGCTGGCAATAAACTGTTTTAGTAACACCGCTGATGCTACACGTAGTACTTGGAAGAATGGAAAGCACAATCAGTTCACTGAAGGATGAAATAGTAATGGGTAAAATGTGGCTGGACTTCTCCATGGTGTTACAGGCTGTGAAGTGGGCAGTTTTTTTCCTGAACTCAGGTTATTAACATTATCCATAGCTGCAAGGAAGAAGAGACTTCCCCTAAGACAAACTTTCCTGGGTTTTCCATCTTCAGTTTTCCTAATTTGGCATTTCTGTATTTTCATGTTTTTCAGCAATGGGTAGAAGGGCTTGGATCCATTATACATAACTTTAGAGCTAACAATGTCAGTCCAATGACATGTCTCAAGAAACAGTAAGTTACTTTCTTTCCTCCTCTTCCTCCTTTATTTTTCTCTCCTTGTATTCTCCTTCCTGGAATTAAAAAAAAAAAAAAATAAAAATTTGTTTTTCATAGTTCAGCATTTCCAATCACAAACCTGTCTAATAAAGAAAGTTTCTTTCATTGTTACCAGGAGATGTCTCAAGTCTGTTTCTGGCACCTACTCAGGAGAAATTATAAGTGAATTTAGGAGTCTTCATTTGATTTATCGATACTGTATGTTTTAATTATTGTCTGGTTTGTTCTTTCAATGATGCGTATGCAAACGAAACCCCATGGATCTTTCTTGTCTTCACACTTGTGTTACTTGATGTACTGATGCTTTTGGGTCGCTTTTTACCTTCACAGTTCAAGAACTGCTCTGTCTCAAGCACTGAAAAGTTACAGAAAAATGTTCTTATTACAGAACAATTAGTTGTTTATACTCATTTCTCAGATATGGAAATAACCTTAAGATGAATGATCCCAGTTACAATAAACAGTATTTTAAAAATATTTCATTCTTAATTTCAGCTGGATGAAGCTGGCCTTTCTAACAAACACAAATGGGAAAATTCCAGTTCGGAGGTAAGCACAATTGGGAATTCCAGTTTTTATCAGGTACTGGTTGTATAATGTTAATAAAAATCATTGGTTTAATAATTAACTATAATACCAATTTTATTACTAATACATATGTAAAAATAAGTACAGAACTAGCCATACTTAGCTGAGTTCCGTACCGCCTTGGTAAACTGGGCAGCACTTCTTACCAGCCTAGTAACTTTTTTTTGTTAGCCCATTGTAATGAAGATCTGAGTGTTTTCAGAGTCATTAAGAGCATCAGTTTTCTCAGTTTACAACTTCTCAAACTCTGAGGTGAGTTTTTCAATTGTAAAACTTCATAAAATACTTATCAAAAGAACAATAAAATCTGGCAGGCCAGTTAAGTAGAGGACAAAAAGGTACACGTTAAAATGTAGTTCCTTGTAAAAGACACAGATACAGCTCTGCCAAAAATACTTTGGCTTTTACAGGAACACCCAGGATAATAGCTGGTTTTCTCCATATGGTAAATGAATTGTTGGGTTAGTTGTTGTCAGTAACAGAAAACTCAGAACAGTGTATTTCTTTCTGTACAGTTAGTACAAGTTACTGGTTTTCAGTCCTCTCTGGCCTAGGTAGTAATTCTCCCCACTCCTGCTCTAGAAATTAATTCTTGCTGATACGTTAGGCTTCTTTTCTCTTTATGGAGTATGTGAAAACCACACTTTTGGGGCATGCTGGTTTTTTATAAATGGAAGTTCACAGAAGGGAGCAAGAAGGAGGACTTTAAGATAAGTCTCCCAAAACAGTTTTTTCAAGGGAGAAGGGGAGGATGTTGCATCTACAGAATCTGCAAAAAGACAAAGGGCCTGCTGTGTTGCCTTCCAGGTTTCTGTAGTTTCTTGACTCAAACATCTTGACAGTCTTAAGGCTGCTTCAGTGTATTAATCTTTTAGCTTTCACATTTCCAAGCCTCTGCTTATTTCTCAAACTTGAACTAAACTGCCATGAGGCACCTTCTATGTACAAGTCCCATGGGGAATATCAACCAAAGGGTAACGATGAGGGAACAGTGCTACAGGGGCAAATCAGTTTTCAACACTTCAGAGCTTTATGCCTGTGTTTGAATATAGAGCTTTATCCCTCTGTATGAATTTATATTGTGCCTGATTCTCTGAAACTTTCTGACTTGAAATGTTTTACCTTGCATTTAGCAAGGCATAAAATTCTCTCCACTGTGCTACAGCACGCTGACTTACATGTGCAGACAAGTCCATGTATCGCTGAAGAGAGTCCAGTCCAGTGTATTAAATCTTTTAATTCAAATTTGCACTATTTCCAGGTTAAGTTGGTCTCTAGCAGCTTAATTTATTGCAAAAGTAGTTTGCTTATAAATTTGGAAGGGATCTGCTATCCCATGCTTTGCAAAGGGAAGCTGAATCTTCATTCTATCTGGATGCTCCAGGGAATGTGCTGTGTTGGTGTGGGCGAAATGTGGCAACTTTTTAGGGCTCATCCAGCAAGCACCATGTTGCCTAATAAAAGGTTTAGGAGAGATGTCAGGGAGAGGCTGGAGGAGAGTTGTAAAGGAAGAATGTGAGTGAAGGGGGAGAAATTTTCTGCTCAGTAGATCTACATTGGAAAAGAGGGTGAATCAGAGCTCTGATGTGGGACAGGCAAGATTATGAGATCAGTAACAAGCTACTTACCATGAAGTGGAACACAGGCCAGTGCTGAGACACCCAGGTAGTCTGGGATGTGGGAGACTACATTGCTTCCCTCCGTCTTCCATGAATGCTTAGTGCAGATAAGGAGCATGGGGAGATGAGGCAACAGAAGGATGTAGATGCATAAGGAGGAGGATACATGTATGAGAAAGACAAGACAGAAAGCACTGGGAAATGTGGGCGGAATGGCTTTGCTCTGCAAGGTGCACCAAGTTCCACATTGTTTATCCAAGTCTCCTTCCACTGGTTTAAACCAGTGATGCTTCCTCTTCAACTCACCTTCAGACTGCTGTAGTCATTCCTTCCTGTATACCTGTTATAAAATACAATGTTATCTAATCAGCCTTGCTTCCTCAAACCTCCGCCGCCTCCTGCTGCTGCTCAGGGACTCCTTTAGCAATGAGAATACAGACAGGAAGGTTATTCTCCCAGAAACAGAATGCCCAGCACCTCTGTTAAGCTGTAGGAATTTGTATCCCAGGATCACTTCTATTTCATTTACACACAGCAGTGCGAAAAATCTCACCTGGGAAGTTAGAGCTCCTTGCATTTCTTTTCAGGTTTAAGACAGATTTTTGCACCTAGCACATGGCCATAGGAAATGATGAGCCCTGAGAAGGTGGAAACTCCCTAGGCTGTCAGTGGTAAATGGCATCAATATTCCTGACTCCTCTTTAGTACAAGGGGGGGCTGCAGATACTTCCCAAATACTTTTAGATTTTAATGTACCGTGGGGCATATATCTATTGCTACCAACCTATTGTGTTTGGGAGAGAAGAAATTCTGGCAGTTAGTGTTAAAACCTTAGGATACCACCAGTTTAACCTTCTGGGCTTTAATTTTAGCAGCCTGAGTCTAGAACTATATCTACAGATATTACAAGGCCAGGGCATTTGGTAAGATATTTTGTATTTTCAGATTTTAATGCTTCTGTAAATGATGACTGAAAAGGTTTGCATTAGTTAAAAAAAACATTAAAAAATTCTACTTCATTTCTGCAGCTTTCTGTTGACAGAAAATGGATTTTTTTACATGTGCAAGTTGTACCTGTTAAGCTACAGCTTGTTTAGAAATTAAATCTGCTCAATCTATACTTATCCCTTGTATAACTATATTTCAAAGGATTTAAGCTAATTTAGTTTCTAACTATGAAAATACATTAAAAAAAAAAAAAGCTAAACTATGACAAATGAGGCTTACATCTGTATTACAGTAGTTTAATTAAATTTAAAATTACACTGTTTTTTAATAAATTTGTATTGATTATGCCAGAGCACCTGGAAAAAAATCTGTTCAATACTTAAGGTGGTGGCTGGAAATCATAGTTTTAGATAATTTCTTGTACAGTGTAGGCAATGCTACTTCCTGTTCTAGCCAAACTGGTAAGTTCAGCGGGGGCATCATAAAAGGTTGTTTTGAACAGTTTCTGTGTTGGCTTGAGTTTTGAAGTAGTGGTTCAAGTGGTGAAGGTCTGAAGTAACCAAGTCATTTAATCCATCATCAACTACAAAAAAAATCATATCCCTCAGTCCCAGGTTTGAGAAGTATTTTAAATAACCATGAGGACATACATTGACATGTTTACCCCAAAAAGCCCCAACCCACTGTAGAACGTGAGGACTAAACACCCGTAAGCATCTGTCGACCGGTAACTTGCCTGCATCTGAGGTAGCCCAATTTTCTTCCAAGGCATATAACAAGGTGAATGTAAATCTACAAGGTTGAAGACTCTTCTGGTAGAGGAGAAAAAGTAATTTTATTTATGATATCCTTCAGCAAAATCAAGGTGTCATGCTGTATTTTTGCAATGCTTTTTGATTCATGTAATCTTTTCTAGACTGCTGCTCTCATTACAAATTACTACTATGTCTTCTATCATCTTTGGTGAAAATAGTTTGGCATCAAAAACAAGTTCCCTGCAGCCATGGTATCTTGGCTCACAGTTTCTGATTTATTGCTTGTGCCATTATTACATGTTTTACATGACATTTAATACTGGCACCCAATTCATTAGAACAGACAGAGATTTTTATAGGGCTGGAGACAGTAAATTGTAGAGCTAATATTACTTTGTGGTTTAGAATTAGTAACAAAAATAGACATCTGAATTTTTTTAAGAAACAAGTGCATAAAGTTAAACTCAGTCTATATTTTATTGAAAACATCTTGGTACTTACCAGCTTTGGAAACTCAAACAACTTATTTAGATCCCTTAATAGGAATGTAGAAATCTAACTGTTGTAAGAACCCAGTAAAAAAACAAAATTGGCCAAGACTTGTTAAAATATTTTATCATTTAGATCTTTCACATTCTGATCTTAATTTTATTTGTATGAAAATATTTACATAGGCAGTTCAGAGTGTTTTGGAGAGTAAAACAACCACAAATTGCTATGGCAACAAATAACAGCAACAGTTTGTTTCACATCTTTCACCATGTGAAATTATTTGTTATGCACGACATTAACAGAAAGTCTCAGCAAATGTTTGTTTCATTTTCTGATGAAGAGCAACATATTCTCAGCAGGCAACTATAGAGTCTTTCCTAATGCATAGCTTCTGTTAGCATGAGAAGCACATGTAGGATACAGCCATCAGTTCCCTCCCTCCCCCCTGAGACTGAGACACCAAAATCAAGGTGCTGTGGGACACATCATATTAGCTTAGACCCACCCCAAACGGAAGGAAGGAGAAGCTGTCAAGTTTGGATCTACTTTTCCAGAGTTAGAGGTTATTCAAACTCATCTCGGAGAGAAACAGAAATCAAATGCTTTCACATTAATCATACAAAATAGCTAAGCTTTAATTGGATTGATTTCAAGTGAAACCAGTTTGCAGTTTCCTGCATGGTGAAATCACTCCTGTTTTGTGGAAGGAAGAGATTGTTAATCAGTTTGGTGGAAATATTTCAGTAGCAGTGGAGACCTACCTAAATGAGTTGTGTGTAGTATGTCTAGAACTGGGCTATTTATAATGGGTCTAAGGTGAGGGATCATTCAAACAGAGGGGTGAGCACTGCAGCTAGGGAGGGAGCGGGGTGTGAGATTTGGCATGCAGATGGGCATGAGCTGACCCTTGCTAGCAGTGCCTGCTTGAAAAGGAAAGAGGAAGGAAGCTGCCATTGGGAATGTTTCTTGCCTGCTGTATGGGTGACCTGGGAGGTGTAGGGTAATGCTTGGGAAGGGAGGGAAGTCACCATAACCAGGAGTCGCTAGAGTCCTTACTTGCAGAATCTGCTGCTTTTTAAATATGGTCATTTATCTATGCATAGTTTAAAAGAGCCAACAAAAAAAACCCTCTTTTGTTCTTTCTGCAGTTCATTATTTTGATATATTTTCTAATGGATAGCTGGCAGGCAGAGTAGTGCTGCTCTGTGAGGTTTAGAGCACTTTTTCAGCTGCACTATTACTTGGAAAACACATTCATCAGGTGAAGCCAGAGGAAAATGTTGGGAGTAAAAGCAAGAGAGAGAGAACTGATTGTTTAAGAAGTGACTAATATTTCTCCTTTTTTTTTCCTTTTAGCATTACCAGAACCTTTGCATCAGGTAAAACAGAAAAAGTGATCTTTCAGGCACTTAAGGAATTAGGTCTTCCCAGTGGAAAGGTATTTAGTTGTTTTGAGTAACTTTCTTTTGTACTAATAACTTGATGAGTCATTCACATTTGTAGCTGTGATCAAAGTCATTTGCAACAAAAACATGCCTGTTGTTTATGAGTAATTTTATTAATCACTGTAGAGTGTTTACTAGAGCCAAAATATCATTAAATCTGTACACCTAGCGGTCCTTAAACCTCTTAGGTCAGGCTTCTCTTCTTTTCTGTAACAGACTACCTTGCATTAATTTATGTGAAGTATATGAGCACAGAATATGCACAGAATACTTTTTTTTTGTTGCATGCTGCCCTCTCGGTTGCACTTCTTGGATGACTCTTGCTCTTTGCTCCCTTCTGCTGGAAAACTGCTGTGCAGCTCTGTCCCACTCGCAGTGGGAGCCCCTGCCAGCAGCCGCAGAGGGGTGGCAGCTGGTTACCAGTTGCAGCTAGTTGGTTTTTTTCTGGCTTTGCTCTCTGCTCAGTCCACCGTATTTCACATTGGAGTCTACAGACCTTGGTTCCTGGCCTGACTGCAGCAAGTGCCTGGTGAGGCTGATTAAGGGCTCAGCAGCTTGCTGTTTCCAGCCAAGGATAAGAGGGTATAGAAAGACATGAATCCCCATCCACAGCACTGAGCCTGGCACCTGAGATTAAATTTATCTTCACTACTGCAGTTCTCATCTTGTTCAGAGAAGAATGTGGTACTGAATGTGTTAGCCATGTGTTCCCTCCCTCATGGAAGTTTTATGTGCCCTGTTTCAGAGATGCTTTGATTTTTTTAAAACAGTTGCACCAAACCTGAGACTTTATCACAATGTTCTTTGGCATCAGGATAAGTATTCTGAAGTTTGTACACTCCTTTAGACTTTGGGGGGATTTTTGAGCATCAAAGGAAAAATAAAGACTGTTTTCCAGCTCTGTGTTTATTTAGAATTACTGTTACCGTGAGGTCGGAATAGAAGCACATCAAATAGATCTATGATAAAGATGAATTAAGAACTCTTTTCAGAAAATACAAAAAACCCCTAGGTGAACGTATACTAGGTAACGAGCTAAAACAATTCTTGGTTGCTTTTTCTGATATAAGGTATGCTCTTGGGAAAGAACGTGTATGCCCTCCTTTGCTGGATAAATGTACCTTTGTATTTTCTTGCAGAATGATGAAATTGAACCTGCAGCATTTACTTACGAGAAGTTTTATGAGCTCACCCAAAAGATATGTCCCCGAACGGACATAGAGGACCTCTTTAAGAAGATGTAAGTTCAAATTTAATATAATCTTGCTATATTTTTAGTCCATATCTAGTAGTGACAGAACACTGTAAAGATTATCTAACTTTGAATAGTAGCATCAGCAGTATTTTAAGACAAACTCAAGTCTTTTTCTCCTTCCTTCCCTCTCCGACTGTTAATGTAAAAGTTCACTCTGTATTTTAGAGTAACTTTTACATGAGGTAGAGGAAGCACCTGGAACTTTTGGGTTTTTTTGCATTGGCTTTACTAACTTCTGTAATTTTAACGTGCTCCTTTAGATGATTAACACAGTATGTGAACTAATTAAATACAAAATTTGAAGTTTAAAAAGTTTCTTCGCTCAATTTATTCTCAGCTGGAGGACTTAACATGTTGTTTTATGAAGTAATGTTTGTTAGGTTATAGAATGTCTGGGAAATATACTGTGTCAAGCATAGATAGTATGTTTTTTGTGACTGTTCATTTTGACATTATAGAGAGGTCCTTCAGGTAGAAAAGTATGTGGTTTTAAAAGTATCAACAATGTCAACATGTAAATCATACCTACTGTAGCATCATATATGAAAACTTACATTCTCTAATAAATTTCTTTTCAGCAATGGAGACAAAACTGATTATTTAACGGTAGACCAATTAGTGAGCTTTCTAAATGAAGTAAGCTTTTTCATACATTAACTACCATACAAGTCTGTCTGCAGTGGCTTGCTTCTTCCAATCTTTCAATTGCATGAGTCATTCCATTATTTGCTATGCTTTCGATCTGCTGATCTTTCCATTATGGTAACATCCAGGTGCAAAAATCAGCTCCAGCCTTGTATGTTGTTGTGCTTTCTACATGTTGGCTTTGCAGATCGCATCTGTTGATCACTTGCTGTCATGTTACGTTTTGTGTTATGTATGTTATATACATTTTATACTGTTACATTCAATATGGTTTCAACTAAAATACACCCAGTATTTTATTATAAGCACTTGCTTTACCTGTAGGCCACAGCTAAATATATCTACTAATCCTTCTGAATAATAGAAAAAATGAAGTAGTCTTTTATAAACAGTGGTTTGATTCTTCCTGACGGTATTACTTCAATCTATTACAAACTTAAGAGCTAAGAGGATATTTTAAGAGTTTGTGTATGACTTTTAAAATAGTATGTGTGCAGAATAAAAAGACATATTTTTATTGCTGTATTTCCAGAATACACTTGTTGGCAAGAGTACTTAGTATTCCTTTAAAACATCGTGAGTGTGTGAAGCAGTTCAATAGACAGTGTGGGATTGGATTTATTTTTTCTGTTCCTAAAGCACAGTAGCCTATAGAAGACTGACTCATTCAGAATTGCAACAATAAATCCACTCTGTAAATACACTACCAAGAACATGCACATGGAAAACAGACACATTCTACTTGATTTTCTATGAGTATTTTCTTGTTATCTGGTACATGGATAGCTGCTTTAGCTCTCTGCATCATCTTTTAGGGACTGGGTGCATTACCAAAATCTCTCAATCTAGAATTATTTACTAGTTATAATTCTATTTTATTTATTTATTTGATACTGCTATATGAAGATTTGTGCAGTAAGTTCCTCATATATTAAATACAGAATGTGATTTTCTTTTTCAGTAGGGAATGCATTGCCTTACTGAATCAAACCTGAATTACATGTAGAAACAGCATTCCAAAAGAAAAGGTAGTGAGAACATAAGCAGCTTCAGGACTAATGGTTACTTACTTGGGGCCTTTCTTTGTATCCACATAGTTCTCTATCAGCAAACTGGAGCACCTACTTAATCTTACTACTATTAGATGTTCTTTTGTCACAGCTGTTTACAAAGTTCAGTGTCCCAGTGTTTGCCGAACTGGGGTCATAGCTAATGCATGTCATTTTTTCTTCTGCCTTGAAGCAACTGTAAGAACTTCTTGGGTAGCTCCAGTAACTGATTAAAAAATTGAAATTTAATTGTTGTGCTCTCAGCAGTTTTATAATGTTTTAGCAGTTCTTTTTATAGAATTAGAAGCTTTACTTTATGAGCAGTACTGAAGAAGAATGGATCTTGTTGGCTGCATTATTATTAACACAACACCTTTTGCAATTGGAAACCATGTAGTTGGCCCTTCAGTTGGTGACCGGGGCTGGAAAAAATTAGTCAAGTGGTTTTATAGAGTAGGACATTAATTCTGATGACTGAAAATAATGCCTTTGGCTCTGTGCTGGAGGTTTTTTGTTTTCCAAACGGAGTTTAAATTTTTGGTCATGATCTGAAAGGCACTAAATGACCCAAAATCTCCACCCTGAAATGATCATTTCTGTTCACTTGACAGCTAGCCAACACTGCAATTAGCAGTGGTGTTTAATGCTGGAAAATATAAGAAGATTGTTATCATTATACAGGAGATGGGAGTTACTTGGCAGAGGAATTCTTTGTGAGAGTCTTTGACCTAAGTTATTTGAAATTGAGTAACCTCCAAGGCATGCTGCAAAAGCTCAAACTGTTATGGGTTTTTAAGGGAGCATGAGGATGTTACTGGGTATGAGCAGGGAGTTAGCTGTTTTCCTGGAGTTTTCCAAACTGCCGTCTCTATTTGACTTCATGCTGCTGGCTGACAGCTTATTTAATTGTGTATCAGTATTAAAGCTTCTGGGAAATTTTTAGAAATGTAATTATTGTCAGGCAGTGAGTGTTTTGTCTAGGTCTTTTTTTTTTTTTTTTAAAGTCATATTTGGAAAAAAGAAAAGATAGTAGAAAAAGAACTGAGATCACTACTGTTGAGATTTGCTTCCACTGTTCATTTGGAGCAATAAATTAATAAGCCAAGTAACTGTCAAAATGAAAAATCAGTAGTCAAATCAGGACTCATTCTTTCTCCTGGGAAGGAGATACGAGGAGATCCTTTTCTGTCCCCCTCTTTCCTACTGCTGCCCCTCTTTCCCATTTCCTTGCCCTCCCTCCCTCCCTCTTACTCACTTGCTCTCCCTTCTCCACAAAAGGACATCCTTCTTGGGACTGCACAGAACAAATTCAAGAGACAAAACAGATTTCAGCACATTTACTGCTCTGCATCCGTTTGTATCCACCCAGAGAGGAGACTGGAAGCCAGGTTGGGAGGCTGAGGGACCCCTTCTCTCTTAGCAGAACCATACAAGCATTCTTTCTCCCCATGCTTTTAGATGATTCACCCTCATGTGATTAAGAATGGCTAGTGTAAGGGTATACTGTCTAATACAGTAACTAGGGAAATCAAATGCAGTCTTGTTGGACAAATGCAGTTAGTCACAGAGCCTATTTTCTTTATAGATGAAACTTCATGCTTTTAGTTTTGTTCAGCTTTTGTCTTGCAACGTTCCTGTGCCAACAAGCTCGGTAGTGCAAAACATTTCCCTAAGAGACGCTAGCAAGCATTCTTCCTTTCTGTTAAGTCATCGGTTGTCAGTTTTGCTTTTTTTTTTTTTTTTTTAGACTAAATAAACACAAAGACACGGTTTTATTCAAATGCAAAATTGAGAGTGAGTGATGATAATTGCTGCAAGAAAAATATTTTATTATCTCCTTCTGATAGCTCTGGGACTCTTTCTCAAGAGGAGACTTTTTGCTTTATCCCATTATTTTCTTCTGTTTGCTTATGACTAACTGTAGAAGAGGGTGGGGAAGAGCACTTCTCTTGAGTTAAGAACCTTTGCTGCAATTTCTTACAATTTTTTGAAGTGGTGTATTGTCACTAATGGTATAAAGCTTGCTGTTTGTCACAGTAGACTGTACTGTTGCATGCCAGTGTTGTGTTGCTGTTGTGTACTGCTTAGCAAGTTATGTCCTGCATCCATCTGCTCTCATACCATGTTTCATCTGAGTTTTACTTAGATATCCAGACAGTTGATCTGTAGTGAATGAAACAGCTGTATTTTAGATGCCACAGACTGTCAGTAGCATTCTTCCTTAACTGCATGATTAGATTGGCATTGGTTGTAATTTCTTGGAATTAATCAAGCACATGCACCAATGTATTGATTGTAAGAAAAGAGTCAAATGCTTGGTTTTGATTGGATATTACTTTTTTTCATTAAAAAAAATGTCAAAAAGTTTACACATAAGGAATTACAGCAAATGCTACTAGTGCTGTGCCAAGCCATATCAACACCATCCTGTCCAATCCGAATTACTGATCACTGATACGAGGGTGGCCTGTTACATTTCTGAATTCTGCTTAAACAGAAGCTTGAAAACTGTGCACCCGCTGGGGTAAAAGGGTATTTTCACAGTCATATTTATTTCTTTATATTTTATTGCATCTGATTACATGCCACTACTCTGTTCAATTCTGGTTTTAATTTTCATTTAATGGAGAATCAGGCACACAGTGTGCAGCTCTAATCCAGCATGGAGAAAAAGCAGTTACACAGCACACTATTAAGTGAAAGCCTATAAAACTCTGTGAGTTTTAATACTGTATTAGAGATCACTGCTAAATTGTGTCTAAATATTATGTATACTATAAAATCCTAATATCATAAATTACTGTGAACTGAAGAGATGATACTGTGAAGCTACATTAAGCTGTACATATTTCTTCTAAGAACCTACACTGTTTTTTGAATAGTTAATAACACCTTTCCACAATTCAGAAATAATCATCATTACTTGCATATTTCTAAATTTGGGGCTCAAATTCTGTATTTATAGTATGGCTTTATTTTACTTTTCATCTTTAGCTGCAGATGTTGCTGACAATACGCATTTTTGCAGAGGTGATTACAGTGCCATCAGTCTGTCAGTTTACATGATCTACAAAGAACGATTAGTAAGAGAAAGAATTTACAAAGAGATTTAGCCTTTTATTTTCAACATTTAATTTGCACATTTCACGAACAAGCAAGAGTAAGACCAGTTACATGATTGCACGGGATTGTTCTGTTTTTTAAAATATTTTTATAGTCAAACTGCCTAGATTTCATATAAAAGATGAGGTTCATTTTCTATCTAAATCTAAAGTTACTGTTGAATAGTCTGTAGGGTCCTTTTTTTTTTTTTTTTTAATTAAATGTCCACTTCTTTCTTTCTCATCTGCAGTAGTGAAATGCTCTTGGATGATAGACATGCACTATATTGTTTTTGCTGAATTCCATTGTTTTCTAACTTTAGCATCAACGAGATCCTCGGCTCAATGAAATTTTATTTCCCTTTTATGACACAAAAAGAGCAATGCAGATAATTGAGACATATGAGCCAGATGAAGACTTGAAGAGTAAAGGTAAATGTGGGAGGGAATTCTGTATTCACTGATTTTAGGCATTTGGGGAATTTCTTCTGATTCATTCGAACGTTTAAAAGAGAGCGTACAGTCCATGTGGTCAGGAGGCATGCACTTGGGTGGCAACTTGGTGAAACAGATCACGAAACTCATCTGCTGAAGAATGTCTCCCCCTCAAAATCAGTGACATTTATTTATTTATTTATTTTATTCTTTTAGAAGGATTATTTCCCTGATCCAGGTTACAGTGTGTCTACAAAATGGGAGAGTCTAGTATTGAGTAAATGGGGAACAATGTGGAGACTACTTCTAGCAACAAGGCAATGTGCATGTGACAAGGTCTCATAGAGACTGCAAAGCTGTAAAGATACTGTGTAAAAATAAAAAGGGAAATAATTACTGTGCACACCACTGGACATACATCCGCCTTCTTATAATCTATATAGTGCTTGAGGGCAGCAACTTAGTTTAGAACAGAATATTTTATATGGATACATTGAAAAATGTTCTCTTTGAACGTGAAGATTGCAGGAAGTGTCTCCAAGCCATTTGTGGGCTGCTTGTGTCTGAGTTGTTATGGGTGTCAGAGATGCCAGTGGTTGAACTTGACCTCTTCTGCTGAAATAACTGTGTTGGGATCAACTGCAAAGTTTAAAAATGTTGCTATTCCCTTCTATCCTTGCCCTTTTGCTGGAAGTCACTGCAGCTTTGCAAAGCCCATAGACTTTCAGGCATCCTAACAGGAATCCACTTTCCCTAGATACTGAGGCTAACGAATTGGGCTGGCACTGGAGAAGCTGCGTAGCTTTTATACATCCGGTAGTGTTGCCTCTGCTGATGAAACACATACAGAGCAGACAGCAGAAGGGGTCAATATCTTAAACTGCTTCAGTAAAGCCTGAGGCAGCTCTCGCTCAGTGCTGCAGCCTCTTTGGGTTCCTTATGTGCCTTTATGTTGCTTTATGATCACAGGCATTGACAGCAGCGATGCTTTCTGCAGCGTCATCTGCCTCTTTCACTTTGTGTGGGTCAGTGGTTGGGAAGAGTTTACAGTTGTCTGCCTCAGTCTATAAGCTTAAGGAATCCTTCTGTAGCTGGATGTGTAGCTTTTGCCATTCCATGTAGTACTTGAGTCCTTTTGACCAAAACCCTGGAGGAAGAGCTTGTACTGTATATGCTTCTCCAGATGCTGCTTTCTATGCTGGGTTAATAGATTGCTTTTTTAGTTCTATGAAAACATGGACTTTCCAGGAACCACCTAGGAGAGGAGGAGATATTTTCATTTGTCAAGGAGCCATTTATTTTGTGTATTTTCCACTCACAGGCGGTGTAGCTTGTTTCTCTTCCTCTCTACGTGAAGTAGAATTCACTAAGTATTAATTACTTGATTTTAGTCAACGCTATCCTTTTCTTTTTTTTTTTTTACAACACTATCCTTTTTTATTTTTTAAAGGCACTCATCTGTGATTCCTCTTGATGCCAGTGTATTTTACGTATTTTCCAAAATGAGGAAGGTGTACTAATGAAGCTGCCACCTGTTTAGGGTAGATGATGTAAAAACATGTTTTATGAAGGTGGAAATTAATCTAGAAGTGGAAAGCAGTGTTCAGTAATTTGCAAAGAGGATTTTGCAAACACCAAGCTGTAGCAAGGGAATGATACTGGCTTATTCTTTTAGCCAATAATTAAATCTTGGCTAATTATTTAGCTTCTTTCTTTGATTTACATTTCTAACAGGTTTTAAATATCCTTCCAAGGATAGAGTTCTGGAGAGTAACAACAGAACAGCAGCAGTGTCCTCTTACGATGTTCCTCCATTATTTATATTCACTGCTGTGGTTTTTATTCCAATGCAATCAGTAGGATAGAGATGACTTCATATGATACATGTTGAACCTCAGTGTGTAAAGAAGGCAAGAATTTATCTCAGCAGTGGATGTTCTTTGCAGTCTTTTGCCTTTCTTCTTCGATATAACTTTGCCATTGAGCAAAATAATTAAGCTCACAAACTTTTTTTGCTAAATTGTGTAGTTTAAGAAACAAGGCTGATGTGCAAGGCAGGAGCAAAAAACAACTGACTCTTCCTCATATTTCAGTAACAGAAGGAGTAAGTAAAGCTGAACAAGTTAATGCTGTGCAGTTTAGTAACCAGAGACTTCTCAGGAACACTAAAAAAGCAAATCCTTTCACCTGGTCAGTGGATGTCAAAAATGCAAAGGCCAGTTTGTTGAGCACACAGAGCTCTGTTGAGTTGTTGAATTCTCAGCCGTTGTTTGTCTGGAACACCTGCTCAGCTGTGACTTTTTCCACTAGACAGGTGATGTTCAAGAAGTGTGTATCACCTGAGATATTTTGTGCTGCTGATTTTTAAATTCTCAGTGATTGACAAAATAAAAACATTCTCAAAATTGGAAATTCTGTGTCACCCCTTTTTCCACCCCAACCCCCACCACGCCCTCCACCCTGCCTTCTTCCAAAACTCAGAATCAGCTGAGAGGATTTGAATAAGACATTCCAGAACAGTTCACCTCTGGCTGACACCAAGCACAGAAAATGTAAGCTCCAGTGGAGGATTTTTTCAGAAAGTGAGGAGCAGAGTGAAAAGCAGGATTACTGGAGTTCTCTGTATGAGAGAAAAGTTGTCTTAAACAGAATAAAAATAGGACTGCTTGTAACCTGTGCCTTTACAATAGCTGAGTGTTTATACCGAACTTTAGAGAAAGCAATCTCCAGATTAGTGTCAGATGACCATTCTCTGCAGTGACACTTGAGCAATCCCTACTTAGCTACCCCAGATAATTTCTCAGGCTCTTGGCCACTTTGATGTTGCACTACTCATTATTCTTACTTTATTTTCAGTAAAATGTATCCCTTGTTTTATATTTTTTATACTTTATAAAGCATATAATAGAAGAGAAATAAGAGAAAAGCACTATGAATTCTGTCCTCTGAATTACTTTACATCCCATGTTCATTGTAGAAAATGTCTTGGTTTTATTATAAAGGAATAAACCTACCTGTATTTCAAACAGTAAACTTGAAGGTATTTAGATTTTCCTAATGCTTTGCAAATGAACAAGCTAATTAACAGCGATGTAGCAGAGTCAGGTCAGGACTAAATATGAAAGAGGGGAGAAAAGTACCACAGAAGACAGGTACATGCCAGCTCACAAAGTCCCAGAGCCCAGAATTGTAGGGTCACTGCTTATTTGCCACCTTCACATCCTTTTGATGCCTTAGGTCTCTTAATAGTGAGTGCTGCTCATAGGATATTGAGCTAGGTGGGAGCTTGTTTTTTTTACTTTTATCATCTGGGACATAGTTGCTGGTCAGCTTGGAGCACTGGAAGGGGAGAGCTCCTTTTTTGCTTACAAAAGGCTTTGTAAACATAGGTTTTGTGCTCTGAAAGACAGGAACCTTCCCACTACAAATTTCTAGTAGGAATTTATCATGCATTTTTCTTCCTTCTAGGTGTCATATCGAGTGATGGGTTTTGCAGATACTTGATGTCAGATGAAAATGCCCCAGTTTTCCTAGACCGTTTGGAACTGTATCAAGAAATGGACCATCCTTTGGCTCACTATTTCATCAGTTCCTCTCACAATACATATTTAACGGGCAGGCAGTTTGGTGGCAAGTCTTCAGTGGAGATGTACAGACAAGTGCTTTTGGCCGGATGCAGGTTGGAAGCAGGAGATAATAGCTGTTAATATTTGTTAATCTAATAGTTTAAACCTCCATAATATACGTTGGTGGTGATATATTAAGTAATCAAATGTATAAATTTATTAGTGTGGTAAATGAAAATATATTTAATACACGTTTTCTCATAAAAACCCTTGAAAAACAGTGGAATATAGAAATGGATGTCAGCTGAGAAGTGATCTCAAAATGGCAACTAAAGAATTTCAGAGGGTTTTCTGCTTTGTAATTAAGATATTTATATGTAAATGAGAATTGGTTTATGATTTTCTGCTTAATTGCTTGCCGGACTGGTATGTGTCACAGTTAACTGAGTAAGCAAATAAATTAGAAGAGTGTTACAGTGCTAAAACCACTATTGTTTGGTTGTGAATATATTGACACACACACTGTATTTAAAGTAGTATACTCCAAGTTATAAAAGCAGGCTGAAATGGCACATGTGCACCTTAAAAAGGAATTGTGTAATGGCCAAAACTGCTTGGTAACTTCCAGCTCTGAACATCACTGCTCAGAACATATCCCACGTAGCTTGCCTATACTGAAATGCTAAGGATGTAATTTTTCTTGGGTCTTAGATGTGTTGAGCTTGACTGTTGGGATGGCAAAGGTGAAGACCAAGAACCAATAATAACGCATGGAAAAGCAATGTGTACAGATATTCTTTTCAAGGTAAATGCCTGACCTCTACATCTGGCAGTGAGCCCCAGTAGAGTCCTGGGACAGGAATCCATGCAGGACGCCTTCCCTTCTCATCACCCAGACACTGCTCCCTTGTGACGGCCTGAGAGCTTACATAGACACGGTTTCTTGTCTCCAGATCTTAGGGCTCATTTCTGACTCACATCGTACAACCTTTGTGTTACGCTTGCTTTTCCACAGAAACTCCAGGAAACAGGCTGCCTTCTTTTATCCCATATTTTCACATCCCGTGGCTCTTTGCACAAGAGAATAAGAATTTTTTCCATTGTCTGAGAAGTTCCATAGCTCTGGAAAAAGCCTGAAGGTGCAGGAGTTACTCTGGGAGTAGAAGTTCTCCCTGGCAACAGCAGATGGCAGCAGATCCAGGGGTAGCATTCATGGGTTTGGGGTTGCAGGTGCAGTGAGGCACGTGTTCAGTGCTAACTTCAGGTTGTAGCGGGGAAACGGAGAATAAGCGTACAGTTTGTTCCGGTTCTTCACGTGGCACATCTGAAACTCATCTCGGTGTTTCTCAGGGCAGGGTGGGTGGAGAACAAAGAAATCTTTTTCATTATGATCGTAATTTGATCTGCTCTAATTTGAATCCTATTATTGCATTTTATAGGATGTAATTCAGGCCATTAAGGAAACAGCATTTGTTACATCAGAGTATCCTGTCATTCTTTCATTTGAAAACCACTGCAGGTATATAGTGCCCTCTTATTTTCCCTTTTTGTTGTTGTTTTGGGTTTTTTTAGTGCAATGTGATACGGCTCAAAAATACACCAGGGATATGCAGGTATACTGAATGTCACTTGGAAGAGACTGTACTTTAACATACTCATCAATCTTTATCTAGCTTAATAATGACAATGTTTTTATCCGTGGTAAAGCTGTGAAATATATTTGGATGTTCCATTAGCTGTGTGGAATTCAGTTAATCTACTTTTTTGGTTTTATTAAATTCATCTCTGTCAGATAATAGACTTTTATTGACAGTATAATTACAGTAAAGTAATACTCAGTTGAGACAAAGTTGGCAGTATATAATTTGGGATGTCTATATTACTTAGTAGTAGTCTGTTTTGCTGAGTAATAGTAATTTCTTTTTTATATTTAAAAATTAACCAACATCATCCTTTCCAGCAAATATCAACAGTACAAGATGTCAAAGTACTGTGAAGATCTTTTTGGAGATCTCTTGTTGAAGCAGCCTCTAGAAACACATCCAGTATGTTATATTCTGCCTTTTTTATTATTATTATTCTTTATATTAGCTGTATTTAAAAGAGATGTTAAACTGGGATCATATCACCTGTTCTGCTGTTCACTGCCAGTCCTTTGCTTTCAAAAATGACTAGTGATTGGGGGTGTCTGTGCTTTTTGGTACAAACTTGTCTTTATCTGATTTGTTTAATCTTTTCTGTACAGGGCTCTGGCAGCAGCCTGGGGAATTCCATCCCCTTGATGTGTGACGTAATATCAACACCTACATAAAATACACTACATACATTGTATTTGCAGGTCATACTTAACTCTGAAATTGCCAGTCACTGTTGAGAACCAGTTAATTACAAATTGCATGGTCTCAGCTGAGGAAATCTCTTCTTTTGGCTGCATTTTGCATGCTTCAGATCAGGTCCTGCAGTCTAGGTGGCCACAACTGCTTTAAGAATTAAAGTAAGCATGAAGAGTTCCCTGCAGTCTCATTTGGACTATCAAGTGCACTGTAATCTGCATGTAGTTTACTCTCCTGCATGGCAGGAGGTATTAAGAGACACTCCTTCACGAACACAATATTGGAGACTTTCATGGCTTGTTACACAGTGCTTGCAACTACTCCTCCAGGCCTTCCTTATGCTTGTGAGCAACATACTCAGTCTGCCAGCAGCCACCCAAAACCTGCAGATGCTCTTCAGTGCTGTGGGGGAGCGCAGCTAAGAGGACTCTGCCTTACCTTTCAGTTCCTGTCCATAAGAGCCCAGCAAAGGGGGCTCCTGGCATTATCATCTCTAGAGTTGTGCTTTTCTTGGCTTTCCTTGCATGTTGCAGGGACAACAATGCACAAGGCTTCTTGAATATCAGGTTTTTGACCTGAAAAGTGCATCCCAGAGAACTAAATGTGTGTGTTCCCCTGTGATGTATGTAGCACCTTGCCACACTCCGCACAAATGACAGCTTTTGGCAGCTTTCAGGAAGCCTAAAATAGAGCTGACCAAAGGCTACTACCTAAGGGCCTGGCGTTTAGCCTTAGCTGCCTGTGCTTTGTAGCACTACTGACCCTTCTGCATTTTATGCCTGTTCCTCCTTATGGGTAAATTCAGTCCTCAGCTGCTCCCAAAGCAAATGTTGCAGAGATGGCAGGAGGAGCTTGAAACGTCTGTTTTACAAGTGTAAAAAAAGTGCTTCTCGTACCTTGACTAGTCAACTGAGGAGGGCAGACTTGAGAGACAGGGCACTGGCTGAAGCAGATTTGGTTTTAAGTAAAAGCCGGTATTTGTCCAAACAGGCATCCAACTGTGCTCTTGCTTGCGGATGCAGACTGGCATCCTGGAAGCCTGAGGATAAATGAGCTCTGTGGGACTGACATCTAGTGGAATTACAGCCCAAGTGCTCTCAGGAAAAATGGTGTTTTCTCTTCATCAATCATGCTGAAACTCCCACGACTGAACTAGCCTGGTGGTTGTGGATAATTGTTAGCCCCCTGCAAGGAGTTTTGAACCCATTCTTGTGGGGCGCGGTTGGGTTGATTTAGTTGGGGTTTTTTTTGTTGGGTTTTTCGGGTTTTTTTGCTGGGTTGTTATTAGTCACTTCTGCTTTTATTTGTTTTCAAGTCATGGTGCTTTGTTCTTTTATTTCTTCATCTAGAATGCTGCTTCTGCATAGCTCAGTGTTGGATTTGAGGATTAGAATATCTGAATATTTCTTCTACATATTTTTACTAGTCCTGGAAATATCTCCTACTTCTGTATCATGTACAGGGCACTGGAAACCACAGTCCATTATAGCAGTGACTATTTGCAAAATATTCTTAGCGACCTGGAGAGAGTGCTGATTACTGTACCCAGCTCTGTTTCTTAGCCTCAATGACATTATGGGGCTTAAATCAGAGGTTTTGTACTTTTTCCTCTTTTCTCAATAATACTTTTTCTCCTTCCCCAAACTGGAACAAACCTTTTAGTAGTACTTCTTTGTGTATGTGAAACTTGCCATTTGCCTTTCACAGATATTGAAGATGTGACCCTGTAGCCCTGCTGGCAAAAATAGTTCTCATTACCCAGATAAGGATTGGGTAGTTTTCCATTCACCAGTGATGGCCCATTTCTACTCTATAAGTATGTGTGGGCTGCCTCACTTGCATTATTACAGCTTGAAGGGGCCATAAAAGGTGACTTATTTAGAGATCAAATGATAATAGGTGAAACTGTGGATTGGACTGTGTGTGAACCACAGGAAGAGAGGGCAAGTAGGAAGTCCTCTGATGAAATGTTGCAGCTCACATCCATGCCCACTGCTAGTCAGGAGAGAGGGGGAGAGGTTTTGACCAGTGCAGCTGAGGATGACAGGCTACAGACCAATGTGCTGGCTTCAGCCAGAAACGTCTACCTGAGCACAGCTTTCCTGTGGTATGGGGAAGAAATGTAACTGCAATCACACTGCCTCCGAGGGTTGTGCCAGAGGTGGCACTGCTTGTTCACTGCCCCTTACCATTGCTGTCCTAAAGTCAGAATCCCAAATAGGGATACAAAGAGCCCAAATAGCTGTTACTAAGCTTTTTCTTTAAATTATTTTACAGCTTGATCCAGGTAAAGCCTTACCTTCTCCTAATGACCTCAGAAGAAAGATTCTCATAAAGAATAAAAGGCTGAAACCTGAAGTAGAAAAAAGTAAGTAAATTTTCTCAGGTATTAAATGAAAGTCCAGATAGATATGATAGAGTTTGTTACTAAGTTTCCAAATTGCTTGTACTTCAGTGTTGGAAGAATATGAATTACGTGTAAATGACGCTTTGTTTGCCCTCATGTTTCACGAGTGCCAGAGTCAAGGCCTTGATAGCAGCACGTAGCATAGGCACAGATAGACCTAGAAATGTAATCCTAGGACTTTTATCAGGTAGCTGGTTAAGCTCAAATATAACACAGATAGAATCTCTTGTAAATTCTGCCTACACTGCTATGTTTGCATTGCTGTGTTTTTTTCAGGATAAGCATAAAATGAAATGGATTTTCAAATTGCTGCTCCTGCTACAGTTGCCAGTTCTGATATTTATCTGCTGTCGGTAATAATAATGTTGCTATGTTAGTTTCCTGTATGGCTGTAGTAATAAACCCTGGTCCTCTTCCATTCGAAGATAAGCATGCAGACCTTGTGCTGACCTCAGTCATACATGATTGTGTTCATACTGTCTGTCTGAATTGCACATGGGAACACGATTGAAAATCCAAGTACTTTGTCTCCTTTTGCATAGGTCAAGCACCAAAGGGATAGCTGCCTGTTCTTTGAAGAAGTAATATGCTTGCTCCAAAGAGCTTTGAAGTCTATGGAAATATTTTTCTTAACTTCAGTGAGCTTTGGTACAGCCTTTACTGACCACCTTTCAGTGGTAGCATCAGTGTATGTCTAATGATGCTCTTTCTCTGAAAAATTTATTGATAACTGAAAACTTAGAGAATCCATTAAATAAAAGTAGCTCTTAGGATCAGAGGAATTTATAATTGTTCTCATGTATTTCTTTGTGCTACGAACTGTTCATGTCATGACTAATTTAAAAAAATTTTTTTTTTTTATTAACAGAACAGCTTGACGCTCTGAAAAAGATGATGGAGGCCGGGGAAACTGCTGCTCCTGTAAATATCTTAGAGGATGATAATGAAGAAGAAATAGAAAGTGGTGAGGATTCCATAGAGAATGTCTCTCAAACATTGCCTGTGGTAAATCAGTAGACTGGCATGTTACTCATGTGCCCGTTATCTGTGGCAGCAACAGTAAGTCTGGGCTCAGTGCAGGTCCATAAATACAGACCTCCAGACCTACCATCTCGTCTCAGAGACATACCACAGCTTCTTCTGGCTCTGTGGCAGGCTGTGGTAGGAACGTGAGTTCGGCTGATAGTAATAGTGCTAATTTTAACTTCCACTTACTGTTCAGAGGTCATATTGGAGCAGCAACTAAGTCAGATTTTCACTCTGTGTGTATGTGTGTGTGAGAGAGACTGATTTTTGCTTTGAACTCAGATTCTGTCACTATTTTTAATACTCGTGTCAACATCAGATTGGATTTTTGCATTATACTTAATGAGGATAAAATGAGGGACAGGATTTTTCTTGCCAAACATCAGATATCTTCAGTGTAAACATCTAAATCCGAGCCAGTGATGTGGAATGTGATTATGGCCGACAGACATATCTAGGGTGTGATTCATGTTGTCAGTTTTAAAAGTCCACTCTCAGAAAAGGTCTGAACCAAGGTAATGGGCCTGTGACCCATGTCATACTGAACGTCCCAGCTTTAGCCTACTCCTTGATCCTCTGCTTGATTTTTTTTTTTTCCCAGTTGTATTTTACTAGCATAAACTCACTGCTCTTGTAGTGAGTAGAGGACCTTGTGCAAGATAGTCACTGTGATCCAAATCTTGGTATCTCCCCTTGCATTGCTAAGCAAATTTACTGATTCCTTCAAAAACACAGTAAATAAAATTTATCTTATTAATCATGTCAAAAATGTAAGAATCTCAGGCTTTAGCTGTAATTTACTACTGCTGCTTGGAAAGCTAATACCCTGGATTTTATTTCTGGTTTTGAAACGTGAAAACCAAACCTGTGTATTCAACTGTCATTCATTTCATGTGTCACAGAAACCTAGCAGTTGTATTTTGCATTGATCCTTTTTCTTCTCTGTGCAGCTGACCAGGAAGAAGAAGCTCACCCAGAGTACAAATTTGGAAGTGACCTTACTGTAGATGATTACGGTCAAAAAGAAGCTGTTGCCATCAGTGTAAAAAAGGTGGGATTGCTTCACATATATATTTCTTTGGAAGCTTTCCATGGAGATGGATGTAAAAGGCTCTGTTTTGTGGAAACATCTTAGCACATGTTGTCAGAAGTCCCAAACGCCAGATCTTTACCAGATTCCTAACCTTTAGGTACATGAGAAGACAAAACTTTGTAGCCAGAAATACTTCCTGCTTGTTCAGGTAGAATATTCAGTTGAGGAAACAGAATCAGTATGTGGGGAAAAAGTATACAAGTGGAGGTTTTGATCAAAAATATTAATTAAAGGCAGTAATCAGTTTCCTGCACTTGCCTCTGGTATTCTACTTAGCATCTCAGTCGCAGAGCCCTAATAAGGTGACATATCAGCTTCCTTAACAATGGTTTTTTTGCAAAGGTGCATCCTGTGTCTTCACTTCAGGGATTCCCTGGATCATGTTTTATTGTTACCTGTTAGGGTAGATTCTCCCTTCCATGTACACCAGTGAAGAAAGAAAAGGTCAATGATTCTCCAGTGGGGTGGGGTGGCAATGGGGCTGTACCACACAGCCGGATGGCAGATAGGGTGAGAGCCCCCTCCATTCCGCTCGTACCTGATTCAGTATAGTTTATCAGCCTGTACTCAGTAACTTGACAGGAATTGGATACTGACTGTTGGAATCTCAAACTAAGCCTACCTGTCACTGGAGGCATTATTGCTGCTTGCTACAGAAAAAAACACACGTGTGCATGCTAAAGGTACCTTATCAGATCATACTCCATTATCACGGAAGTATTTTGGGCACTTCTCTCCTGCCTGGCTACTTTTGGATCTTACTCCACATAGATGCATAGACTTGGAAAATCTTTCACGGTACAGATTGCACGTGGCAGTATGTCTCAAGATATCAGATCTGCCTTCTTGGTATCTCTTCAAATCGACATTTCTGCTTCTTCAGGACTTAAATGATACTTCATTTAAGGAAGATTCATAAAACTTCTTTGCTCTAGGGGTGGTTTCACTTGTGAAGTCAGCTGGTCCAGAACTACCTGAGTGTTTTGGGGTTGGTTTGGTTTTTGGTTGTGGGGTTTGGGTTTTTTTGTTAGGTTTTTTGTTTGTTTGAATTTTGGGGTTTTTTTCAGATTAGTCATTCACCCTCAGCATGTGCCCTTGGGAAACTTCTCTGCTTCTTTGCTGATCAGTGACTTGATCTTTATTCTTTATATCTTTAGACACGTTCAGTGTCAACATTTATGTAATATTCTCAGAAGTGGCAGCTTGTAACAAACTGTCCCATTGCAAATAACATCTTGAGATAGGCCTTTTCCAAACGCGGATATTTAAAGCACAGTTTACAGCTGTCATAACCATTAAGTTTCCAGAAGCTTGGCAGGTCGCATATGCAGATCAGATGATCTTTTTGTTCTCTGGATATGCTATTCTTTCATTCTTCTCTGAAACTTCCTTCGCTAGCATCTAGTGATAGCACTGTCTGGCATCCACCCTTCTATTCCCATTGCTAGCTGTTGAATTTCCTATCATGTATACCTAAATTTGAAAGTAATGCAAGTGTACGAGACAGATGAGCCACAGAGGAAGGTGGAAAAGGATGTACTTTCGGCTAAATGCATTAGTTTTTTGAGGAGTTTTTTTTTCCTTACTGTTTCCTCTTGTTTTTTCTTTGGGTAATGTGTATATATATTTTTTTCCTTTAGGCTGTTGAAGATTCTGAGCAAGAAAACAATAAAAAGGTGACACATAGGATATTATGTAGTTCATTTTATTGCTTTATATATAACATACATTTTACTTACCATTCATTCTTAGGGCTTTAACGATTTTATTCTCAGTTTCACTCCACCCACAGAGTAATTTTGAAAGTGACTCTACCTCATTTTGTCCTCTAGGGTTTCTTCTGTTGTACTTTTATACTGGGGTTAGGACTTTGAAAATTTGGGACAGACAGGAGTGCATGACTTTTGCCTGTTTAGCAGTGTCTGAGATCAGTCTTAAATGTCACGCCCTGGGAGACAGTAGTTCTTTGATTGGTATTGAGATGTATCATCCCTGCTTCTTTTTTCTTCCTTCTCCCTTAACCTGACTGCTCTTCATTTTCCTCTTTTTTTTTTTTCCTTCCTTTTGTTTTCCCTTGGGAATTCTGCATTTATCTTCTCCCAGGAATCCCTTCTATAAGACTTTTTCCACCTCCTTCTGTTCTCTTCCGTCGTCTTTTCTCTCATTAAAACTGCTCCTGTTCCAAACCACACCTTGTTTAAGTCTGTGTTGTTTTCTAAGTGGGTTCTGCTTAGTTTCTTGAAGGGTGGGGAGGTGTAAATAATGTAGAGAGACCAACTTTCCCCCATTGGTTTTTCTAGCCCCTAAAAGGGTCATGTGCTGTTGTAACCATTCCTTTGTTTCTGTAGGCTTTAAGAAACATTCCATGCTTAACCCTTTCTAATTCATATTTTTAAAGTTTTCAACACTGCAAAGAGTGTAGCCCATTTACTCGAAAAATTATGGCTCTGCAAGTAAGAAAGATAAAATCAATGACCAGTAGATTGTCTTAGAACATTGTTTTAGAGCTTGTGTGTCAGTAATGAAGTCATACAGCTGTAGTCTGCAGGGTACTATTGTCTTGGCACTAAGGCATGCCTAATCCGCTTTGACTTTCTTTTCTCTGCGATTCACGACTTAGACATAATAGTAGAAGAGAGTAAAAGATGCTTAGCAATTCTGAGCAGTCACCAAGAGGCATACTGAAGGAGCCTATTTTTTAGAAGATGAGTGGTCAGTTCTTCCTGAATTATTTGCCTTCCAAAAATGAAGACACTGAAATGTACCATTTGGTATATTTAGGGAACAGATCTGTGAACTCTCAATAATGTGGGTTCCTGAAAAGCAGTTGGATTGAGCCCTGGTGATCAGCATTAAAAATATGGTATCAGTTTGATTTCATAGGCCACTGGAAGTTTAATTCAGTCTAAAATGCACATAAAACAATGTGTACCTGGACTCATTCAGTAACTTAGGTATTCTATGCAGTCAGATAATAATTGTTACTGTAACTGTCTTAAGGCATAAATTGTTTATTTTTATTTTATTGAAATGTGTCCACTCTATACGGTAGGTAGAGGTGCGTGCCCATAATAATCGGAAGTAGTTTCTCATTTTCTTTGATCTCCCATCTCCTGAGTAAATGAGTTGGCAGTAGTGTAGGTTCTGTGAAATGTATTCTTCCATGAGAACGGGCTTTGCAGTGCTTCCTGTTACTATTTCCTGATGCCAGAATGAAGGAGAACTTCCTGATAAACACGAGTTGCATTCTGAAAATCAAAAGCTGTACTGTAGGAATTCTTGAATGTACTTTGTACTTCCTTGCATAATTTAGCTGTCAGCCTGCAATAGGTTAGATTTTTTGCTAAGTGGTTCACTTGTAGTAGAACAAGCAATAATGCTTGTGGGAAAAGTGTCATGAACACTTAACCTTGCGGAGTTTGCCTAGATTGACAGAGATCTTACCTTTTCTTTCCTTTCTTTCAGTGTAAAGAATGTGTTTCAAACTGATTTAGGGTAAGGAAAAAGCTGTACAGGTAGATCCATATGAGAAGTGTTTCCTGTTGTGGGTTTCTAGTAGATGAGGTCCTTGTAGAAAGCTTCCAGTTTGTCTTTATGTGAATGATGGATTCAGAACTTCATCAGTTTAAGTAGCTAGGTGTATAAGCTTGCTACTGTGTCTCTTGATGGTCTTGTGACATCTGTTTGTCCAATGAAGGTTCTAATCTCTGTATTTTGGTCTGCTTGTATTAGTAAAGATTAGCAATTGAACCTGTGTTTTGATGTTGAGGAAGTTCTACTCAGTAACAAGTCTTCATTGTTCCACTACAGCTGCTACCACACAATGTATATTAAATCACAATTCTTTGGAATTTATTTGACAAAGATCATTATCTCCCACCATTGTTCAATCTGTTGTACTTTTTATCTTTTATCTCAAAGTTACCCTACTAACATCATGTAATATTTAACCACTGCCTAGGAGTTTTTCTATCATCAGTACTCTTGCATGCATTCTATAACATTAAGAGTGTTTGGGGCATATGTTAGTAAGGAAAAAAAAATCTTAACTTGTGACATTAATTTTCCACTTTTCTTGTATTAATTTGCACTTTCTTAAACTTTCTGCAGATTTGGGTATAATTTTGCATCACTCTTGAAAATTCCAGCAATAGTGTTTGCACACACAAATAGTGATTATGCCTTTTAATGTGTTTTCAGGGTTTAGTAACTGTTGAAGATGAACAGGCGTGGATGGCATCTTACAAATATGTAGGTGCCACAACCAATATACATCCATATTTATCAACAATGGTCAACTATGCTCAACCTGTAAAATTTCAAGGTTTCGATGTAGCAGAAGGTAACATAAAAGGTTGAATGAAATAAAAGTAACTGTCTGCTTATTCTAGGTACTTTTTTTATCTCTACATTTCCTGAGTTTAGAAATGCCGTAAGACTACTTATCGTTTAATGACTGTCATCAGTATATTTTTAGTTGTGTCCTTGAATGTAAAGTTAGCATGTTATTCCATTGGTCATCCACATGGAGTCACTAAATTACTGGGAGAACATGAAGGTGTTGAGGTTGATTATATTCTGTAGGCCTGTCCAAATAAACTACTCTTTTTAGTTCATCTTTCTGTGAAGTAAGGCGAGCGTGATTGTCCCAATGGTCAGCAGTTAGGTGGTGCTTTCACACTGCACACTAAACCATTTTTTTGTGTTGTTTTGCCTTATCTAGCCACACAACACAGGCTCTGAATAATAATTTTATCCTGTACAAAAAATGAAAGTTTTGCTGATTTCCCAGGAAGTGAAAATACAACTGAGAAATACTATGAAATTTCTCATCTGTATAGTTTGTTTTTCTGAGTGACGTATAACAGGGAAACAAACCAGAATCTGCTATAGCCCGCTATTATGTATAGTGCATGATTTTGAATTCTGATTCGTCATTACAGAAGTGCTTTAAAATGTCTTGTATTTTCTTTCTAGAACGTAATATTCATCACAATATGTCGTCTTTCAATGAATCAGTCGGACTAGGGTACTTGAAGACCCATGCCATTGAGTTCGTGAAGTATCCTTTCACCTCTTTCCACTACTTCTCTCCTAATGCTACAAATAAACAAATGTACCAATATAGATTTACAGTGTTCCCCATCTATAAAGGAAAAGGGTGTTTAGATCATAGGATGAGAAATAGTAAGATTAATGTAAGAAATACTGAAGATACCAGGTTATGACCATACATTTCTATGATGTTTTTATTTCACTTTCCTTGATGAATTATACAGTTACAATAAACGACAAATGAGTCGGATATACCCAAAGGGAGGCCGAGTGGATTCCAGTAATTACATGCCTCAAATTTTCTGGAACGCTGGCTGCCAGATGGTCTCACTGAACTATCAGACCCCAGGTAGGCAGCAACAACCAGTGAACCTCAATCCTAAAGAATGGCTTGAGTAGTAACTCTCAAACAGATGCCATGGATTTGCTTCTGGCATTTTTTGAGAAAACAGACATATGGCTGAATAATACAGTGGGATGGAATTACAGAAGCATAAGACAAGGAGCAATAAAAAAGACATACATAAAAGGAAAATGCAGTCCCCTTTCATGGAAATACGAGAGTACTGTAACTTCTCACATAATTACAGGGAAATCACTCTTCCCAAAACACAACTTTGGCACAGTTTAGTGCATGTCTGCAAAGTAAAGATGAAGTGTTAAATTAAGATGATAAAAAGTAATGTGTGAAATGCATTTCTAGAGCAGTTACTGTAAAGTGTTAGAGTCAATGTGTTCAGTATCAGACAACGGGGTCTGAGACCCAGCTGAGAGAATGCTGCCAGGGACTGTAAATGTCTCTCCACAGTGTAAACTGAGACATGTATTGTTCCTGTTCAGTGAGGGTGTGAGTATTCTGGTGTAATTGGAAACCTACAGGAAAACATTTTATTGTTTACAAAGTTTGGGAGAGGGTTGAATGGGAGGGAGGGTTATTGTGTGTTTGCTGTCTGTATTTTATATACAAGGGCCACAATAATGAATTGAAGAAAACTCAGATGCTTTAAATGTTGAAACTAAGCAATGTAGCTGTGATCTTTGGAGAGGGGCTAGTGGGGCGGTGGTGTTTTAGTCTATTAAGCCCATAGAAAACCAGTATGATGTTCATTTCACCTTGTTAAAGACATCAAGTTAAACAGCTTCATTTGAAGTTTTTGTCTATGGTCATTGTAGAGAAATGCATATGTCTAGCATGTCTCACCTAATATATATCTGCCTTAGACTGAGATTAGTTGCACTCCATTGCTGAAAGTGATTCTAGATCATGAGCAGGAATTGAGGTATCGATACTATAGCTGTCAAAAGTTAGATGATGGAAATGCCATCCCAGGCTTTTAGCATGACCACGGTCTGATACTTCTCTGCCTACTGGGTGTGTTTGAATTCAAGGAAAGTGTGTTTTCTAAGCACTGCGTAGACTTCATCTTTGTTTATAAAGCCGTTAATACTGTGAAGAAGTCTGATTTTTTTTTCCTGTTGCTGCCTTTTATTTCTTAGATGTGTGGTTTACAAGAATTAAATTTAATTTTTGTTTAAGCTGATTATTCTGGACAAATGGTCTTATTTTCTTTTCTAAAAAGGAATGATCATTTTCTGCATTTTCAGAGGAAAGAGTATTATTTTTCTCTTGACAGATTTAGCAATGCAGTTGAATCAAGGAAAATTTGAATATAACGGATCATGCGGGTGAGTGATGTAATTTAAACTGTTGTCAATGTGCATCAGAAGCCTTTACTATGGTTTTAATAAAATTTTGTCACTATTAGATGTTACAAAAGAAAAACGGGATGTTAGGTGAAGAGTAGAAATCAGCAGAATTGTCCTCTGCACGGAGGTATTCTAACGCACGTGCTTTTTAATTACGCCCAGTTTTTAAAGATCAGACAGAAGAGGCTTTGTGTGCAAATTATGAAGAAGATCATGAATACCATACAGTTATTTCAATACAACTTCAGCTTCTGTTTTCAGTCTTTCTTTGAAGATATGCCTCAGAATGGAAATACATTGCCCAGTTCACAGAATTGCCAAATTTACTTGGTCAGGTTGAGTTTTAATAAGTAGGGAATATTTTTTTAATCTGTGTACTTTAGTTGGAGAGCAGATTTCACAGAGAATACCAAAGTGTTTTATCTCTCTAAATTCTTGCTCATGACTTTTGCATCAAAAAGGATATTGAAGTGATGTTGACAGATTTTTCTCAAATGTTGCGATTATGCCTTAAGAGGATAGACTGATCATGAACATCAAGAGAAAGGACAAGTTTGATGAATTACAGGAAATGACAGTCCAGAAGCACATTAAAGTCTGCAAGCTCATCCTGGGAAGAAACAACTCTTCTCTCTGAATAAGTTCTGCATTAGTATGAAATCCGAGTAGATGAAGCTTGGTAAAATCCCTCATCTGCAGAATGAGCAACATAGTGCTTTGTAACTCTGTGCCTTTATTTCGGTTGTGAACTCTCCAGGTGGAGGCTCTTAGGTTTGACAAAGGTGCAATCTCTGGTCATTTCAATCAGAATAATAAAGAAAATCAAAGCTTGTTTGTTTGTTTTTTATAGCAGAGTATGGCTCCTTTCTTGTTTGACCCACAAGTCTAGTAAAAGAGCGCAGCTATTTACTCTTGCCAAATTCTCTGAAGGATAAGCATCATTATCAGCTAAATTCCTTAATTCTTCTGCCAGTCTTCTGGTATTACAGTAATATACTAGTAATGCATGGTAATACAGAGGTAATATTTTGATATGCATTATGAATGTTGTGCTGTTTCAGTCAGAGAAAACATGCATGGCAATGAAAATCAAAAAAAATCACATTTCCTTCAGTCCCTACTCTTTTTTTTTCTCTGATTTACAGTTTTCATACTGGTGAAACAAGACCGAGTCCCTCTAGTTTTGGCATTTTTTTTATTTCAGCAGGCTGGAAGCAGAGGCTAAGGATGTTTCTGGTAGTTCTTTCTGCCCGCAACCTACTGAAAGTTGATAACATATTATTAAGTCATACATATTTATAATGTAAGAAAAATGAGGAAAATTACTTTCCTAAAGAGAATCCATGCTATGAAAAAATGGGAGAGACTAAAAGTAGGTAAAAAAAGTAACTTCTAGCAGCCAAATTAGCTGCAGAATTAGCAAGATGACTCCCGTTACATCTTTTCTTCCACCAGTGGAAGAGAACTCCTGTCATGCGTAGCACAGCATTTCTATCATCAACTGCTAGTTCATCTTGATGGCAGAATCCTTGGGTTTTGATTCATCAGATCACGTATTGGCTTCATTGATATGTTGATCCCGCATATATAGTCCTCCGGGATGTATTCTAAGTGTTACTATGGTAGTATGTTTCATGCTACTATAATTAACAATCTGTCAGCACTGGCATTATCAGCTGTTTCCCCCAAGGTTTTAGAACTGAGGTGAAAAAATTAACTTCGAGTTGAAATTTATTGTATGAATCTTAACTCTATAGAATTGCTTCACTTAAAATGTGCTCTGTATTGTTCCAAAGTGTTAAAGTATTAAAACAAAGGAGAGCATCTACTTTTTGTTATATAGCTCTCTGTAATTTTAAAATCTATTATTAAATTATTTTGAAATGACCTTGGTTATATTACATTCATTTTAATCTTGAAATCTAGGGTTTGATTTTATCACTTGGTAGCTGGTATTTAAAAATTAAGATTAACATTATTCTAGAGAACTGTAATAATTTCCTTTTACTTCCTCACACTTGCAGCTAGTATTATAGTCTGTATTTTGCAGAGCTGCAAGAGACTTCATTGGTTAAAGATAGAACATCCATTTTATTTGTATCTAATGCAAATTTAATTTCCACACAAGAATAATTTTCCTCTTTTTCTTGAAATAAGGTATCTACTCAAACCAGATTTCATGCGACGACCAGATCGAACATTTGACCCCTTCTCTGAAACTCCTGTAGATGGTGTAATTGCTGCAACGTGTTCTGTACAGGTAAAACAGCAACAGACAAACTTCTGCCATTTTATCACATCCAAAATCGCTTTTGAATGTCAACAGAAATAGGATGTCTACTGAAAAAGAGGTTGGATTGTGTGGATTGCAGCAAATTGTTTCCATTTTCGGGTTTGGGGTTTTTTTTTTTATTGCTGTCTAAAGCATCTACGGTATTTACTTAATCTGAGTGGGACATGATAGAATTAGATATGACTTGTTATTCTACATTATCACTGCATTTTATGCAAACATCACTTATCACCATAGAGCAAGGAGGAATATGGGCACACATGGACAGGATATTTTCAGAAGTAGAGGAAAATGATTCTAATGACCAAAGTCATTACTTTGGAGTTATCTATGAGTAACAAAGTCCATAAAACTGTTGTAGATTTAAAGCACAGTTAGGTATCATGTTTTGGAAGGAGGGCAATTGTAAAACCTGTTCTGTGACTTGCCACTCACTCTCTTTTCTCAAATACCCTATGTGCAGCTTAACATAAGACTTGAACTTTCAACTGTCATTTTCTATGTGAAGCACGGACATCTCAAATTTACTCCAACCAAGGGTTCATTGTTCATTCTAGACGTTCACAAACTTTTCATTAATGTTGTTTTTCTTTAATGTTAATGAGTGCAATCCTTCCAAGAAGGAAGTAGGATTTGGTGATGAAAACATAAGCGCTAAGTATCACTAGACAGAGTTCTTAGATCACCTCTTTGTAGTGCAGATATAGACTAGTGCTTCTGAACGGAAAGCTTAAAGCCGCGGAACAGCAGTGCCCAGTCTGGTTGTTTCATTTAGTGCTTTTCAGGAATACAGTGAATGCATGTGTGAGACAGTGGCTAAATGGGCTGACTGACTTACAGCTGTTAATACCATAGCACAATGAGTGCAGTCATTTCAAGTTAAGGATATATTTAAGGTCTTATCACAAAAGCTTTTCTAAAGAAGTGCAATTTTAGCACTAAATATATCATTTTCATACAGTAAAACAAATACCTGTTCTCTATAAATCATTTTTCAGGTGGCTGTCAATTAAAAAAACCCAAAATCAATATTTCCAGTATTCATAAAATGCTGTGTATTTTATCTTGCTTATATTCTCTGTTTTCCTCACTGCTCTGTTTTTATGTTATAGGTAATATCTGGTCAGTTCTTATCAGACAAAAAAATTGGTACGTATGTTGAAGTGGATATGTATGGTTTACCCACGGACACAATACGTAAAGAATTTCGAACACGCATGGTGATGAACAATGGTCTGAACCCTGTTTACAATGAAGAATCATTTGTTTTTCGAAAGGTAGGCTATTTGGAAAACAGATTTAGTGATTGCCAGCCCTTTTGCACATGAGCATCCTTGCTCACTTGAGCCACCACTCCCTGCTTCAGTCTGACTGCTCACATGAATAATGCTGCTCCCATGAAAAAGGGTTTGTAGGGTGCCTTTTTTACTACAGTAAACAATCTAAAGCTGAAATAAGCTTTCAAGAGGTTGTTTGGGTTTTTAGTTATTTTGGGTTTTTTGTTTGTTTGTTTTAATTTTGCTTTGTTTTGTTTTTCTAATGAATAACCTCTGTAGCTGTCACATGATTTTTTGTTTGTTTGTTTGTTTCTGTTTGGCTTTTCCCTCCCCTTTGCTTCCTCCTCCCACTTGGAGGTAGCCACCTCCTCCTTGGCCATGCCTGTGTTCAAGTTATGCAGTCTGCTCAGAATGAGCCCCAGCTGGTGGACACCATCATTCCTTGGAGATTTCTTCTTCCCTGCCCTGGCAGTGGCTGCTAACTTGCACTGTTCCTTCAGCCCAGAGGGCAGGGGAGATGCTGCATCCAAAGCTAAGGTCAATGTTATTACATGGAAAAGCTGGAAGGGTGCTGTGTTCCTCAGGCATGTTGCCAGCTCCCTCCTTCAGTAGTCCATATGCATCATGTACCTTTTTCTTTCTTTTTTTTTAAGTAACAAAAGAAAATCAATAATTAGACTACATCTGCTACTCATGCATCCACTGGAAAATTTTGAGGGGTCATTGTGTCAAAAAATAGTATGTCATAAGCATCAGAGGGTCTCCAGTAAAACAGGAATCTTCCTGGGTTAGGATAAAACTGCTTTCTTAAGTAAGAGTGAATGTAGACTCAGCAGCACTGCAGACTTTTTTACAGGTGCATATTATTTTTGTTGAATCATTTGAGTTGAGGGAAGCTTTTTGACAGATAAATGTTGTCTGAGACTTTTTCAAAGCAAGACATTTTTGTGTTTTCCAGATCGGAACAACTTTTTAATAAATTCCCTTTGATTTTATAGCATTTGCTCTTTTGCTGTCTCCCGTTTCAGGAAACTTGAAACCTTTAAGAGTTCAAATCACAAATGAAAGTTCTTGCAATCATATAGTTTATTCTTGCTTTTTTATTTCACCTACTGTCCCAGCCTTGCTCTTGTGGGCCAGCAGACTTGCTCACATTTCCCTTTACAAAGGTGAAGAACTTTCTCTGCCAAAGATGTGGATGCAAATGTTCCTTCATACCGGAGGTTGCAAATACTGGAGGACATCAAATCCTCCTCCTTCTCTTGCCAAAGGGGGTTCATCTTGGGGATGGGCAGTTTTGGAAACAAAAGGCTAGTGAAGTGGCCCTTCTTTAAAAGGAAACTCTGCAGCTTGGGTAATCCAGCAGGTTTTATGGGCCTTGGAAGTAATACACCATTGTAGACCAGCTGAGAGACTGCTCCAGCAAGTGAGATTTGCAACAGAGGCAGATAACAAGTTTGAATTGAAATTAGTGTATTCTGGAAAAAAAAAAAAAAAAAAAAAGAAAAAAAAGAAGAGTTGAATCTTTATGGATTGGTCCAGTGAGAATACAGCATTGAAGGGAAGACTCTTTGGTTATTTATCTGCTGCTTTATTTGTCAGACTTGCAAAGCCACAATGGCCTCAAGGGGCTAACGTGCAAGTTATAATCCTGCAAAGTGCATGGCCCTTGCTCTCAACATGCAGTGAACATGGCAGCGGTTCAGGGTGACCATCGCTCCTGATTCTGCCACAGCGCAGAGTAAAAGCAGTATTCCTTGATCTGTGGGTATTGTGCAAGTCAACCTGGCTGTGTTTTTGCAGGTGTGATAACAACCTTCTGTAATTTTAAGCCTATGATTCACTGAGTATATAAATATCGGTACTGTGGCAATATCAGTCAGAGGCACCCCAAATTTGGGAGATTTTGTGGCAAAAAATGATTAGTTTGCTGTTTCTCCTTTGCCAGATGCCAATTCCTAAAATCCAAAGGAGTTGCTTGCCGTGGCCAGCAATAATGTTATCTTATTATTAATGAAAAATGAAAGACAATACCCAGTGGAGTTCAAAATATGTGGATATCTGTTTTTTTTATCCTATCCCTGAAGGCTGCATTTTGGGCTTGTTCCTTTTGGAAAGCTTTGTTATTAGACCAGCAAGATGTGGCTGCTGCTAATGAGAAATGTGTGCTCCATTTTCCTTAGTTGAGATTTTTTTTTTGGCTGTTATGAAGGCAGAGTTTTGGTGGTGTGAGGCCAATGTTGTTCATAAAATCCTGTTTTAGAATATTCTACATCCAATTCAGGCCAAAATTTAGGACATGTCTTAGTCAAAACCTGATTTATTTTCAGCATTCAAAGCATCCCTGCCTAACTTATTGTCAACTGCTATTTGACAAGGGTGATGTTGATGGATGACAGTTTTGGACCTTGAGGACACTCTCAGTTTGGAGTGCTTGGTTTTGCCTCTCAGGGAGCTGGTTGGTAGCTCCAAGCTCATGTTACCACCTTGTTCGTCTGATCTGATCCTGTCCTTCAGTAGGTTTCTCCATTGGGGTGCTTAGAAGGGACATCATTCTGTCTAGGCTTATGATATGCTGAACGAAAACATCAGTTTGCCTCCTGGAAGACTGAAAGAAGCTTTCCTAGAATATTTCCATTTTGCTGTTGTGGTGGCAGTAGCAGAGCTGTTTGCCCTTGGCTTTTCAAGGTGTTGGGGCAGGACAGCACACTGAATGGTAGTCCTGGCTGGATTTCTCTCTGACTAATTATTCTCTGGCTAGATGAGAAGCTCTTCCAGGTCAATATAAAGGGGTGTGAGTGCTGTGATTGGCAGTGTGATGTACTTAGTGTAGCCTGCACATAGGCAGGGAAATTAAAATACTTCCTTAGCTCCTGTAGTACCAGACTGGATTGGGCAAGCAAAACCACTGCTTGCATGTTTATTCCTCACCTGCCAAGTGTGCCGGGGCAGCCTCATCTTGCCTGATGAGTGTGTTGTCCACAGTGTTGTTTTAGGGAATCTCCTGATTTATTTCAATAACAGTGAGGAATTTGGCATGAGGGTCTCACGATTCTGCCACTTTCCTGGGGGTTACCACCTCTGCAGCAGGGTTGTCAGAATCATGCTCACACACCCTGGGCTTCATGTCACCTCACCTCCAGCTCCATCATACCATGCAAACTCCCTGTTCCAAGAGGCAAATCCAAGACACTGGACAATGGAAGAGGAGAGGTAGGGGCACGTGGTTGCTTCTGCTGGCTGTCCAATGGATATAGTCAGCCTCTGGAGGATGTGTGGGAAGATGGCTGGCGACATAGCAGACTGGGCAGCCCTGAAGAGATTGTGCTCTTTCGTCACCTACCTGATGTAGGTTCTGTGCCTACGTCTCAGGTCTTAGAGTGGTGATGGGGTCAGACAGTGTAGAAGAGCAGTAAGCTGCTTCTTGGAGAAGCTGGTTGTTGGTATCACTCATCTGTCTCTCCCGGCTAGGGAAGCTCAATCTGACCTTTTTAAAGAAAAGTTACTTATTTAAATACCACCTGATTTCCATGTAAACAGCAGAAGCAGGTTGATTATTGCTGAGCTTGTTTCTTTTTTTTTTTTTTTCTTTCTTTTCATTTGGAGAAACATTATGCAGTAAAATATTTATTGAAGCTCTTTTCTTAACAGGGTATTATTACATTAAAGAGGAATTATGTAGGTGGTGGCATTTTTGGTGATGTTAGTGACTGAGGGAAAATTACTGCTTTCTTCAGAGTTAGCAAATTGTATATGTCTATCAAACACAATTGTAGGGAAATGAGTTTTGGAGTACTGAATAAAGGTTAGTCAAAACTCTGCATGTTTATTTATCTTCTGTCTATTCAACTGTATCTCCAAAACACATGGGTTCTATTCCCCCAGACAACAACTTCCTATGTATTTTGGAACTACTCATTTTGGGATATTACTCATTTACTAGAGGGAGGCTGCTAGTATTCCTGCGGAAGACAGATGAATCCTTCATTTCTTAAGCATGAATGAATGGGGCTTCATTGAGCAAGTCCCTAGAGGATTGCAAAAGAATTATTTTGTCACGAATATCATTCAGTTTGAAATACTTGTTTGTAAATTTCATCAAGCCTAGCTGCAGTGCTTGGACACAGCTACCCTATACATCTAATCTTTAAAATCAGTGCTGAATAGATTTCCAAATTCAAAATTTTTTTTGAAGAAAGCAGTATAAGATACATTATAAGTGATGACAGCATGATATAAACATGAAACATTATTATAATTTTGTCATTGAGGAAACCCCACCACTGCTTCAAAATACTGTTCCTTATCTCCAGAAATTAGTAAATATCACACATGTGGGAACACAGTCACAGACTCACTGGCTTCTTTTTATACCAAAACCTGGAGTCACATCTGAAAAACAAACAGAGAAGTGTTTTGACTGCCATAGCTTTGCACAGTGTTTTCTTAAACTCTTCTCTTCAGCAAGTGTCTTGGGGGTGTTGCTAGGACTCTTCCCCAGCCCAAGATACAGCATGCCAAATATCAGGGAAATCAGTTTGTTTTCAAAGATGTTGAGAAAGACCTTCAGAAATCAGATGTGCAGGGTGAGCTTCAAGTGCCACTACTGAAGGCAAAGCTTTGATGTTATCTGAATTTGGGGGGTTCCAGCAGAGCCAAGGTCTTTCCTGAGTGGTTGCTGCTACTGCACATTATAACTATATGCTCCAGGATAGCTGGAATGACGAAGGTCCCCTAACAAGCCAATGCTATTAGTGGTTGTGTGATATATGAACATTCTAGACACAGTGCTGCTTCTCTGTAAGTGCTAACAGCTGATTACAGCACACAATACTGAACATCTAACCAAATTACAGGTCTCAAAAAGTGCAAAGCACTTTGTGCTGCTTGCCTGAGGCAGTCAGTAACAGCCCTGGGCTCAGCTGGGTGACATCTTGAGGTTCTGTATTAAATCAGTCCTTGCTGGTTCTGGAAAGCCATTATGTGGTCCCTGGCTGTATTTGGAGATAAATTCCTCTCTGAACAGTGCTTTTCTTCTTTGCCCCCTTGCTGCAGCCCTGCATGCAAGGAGATGTAGAGCAGTACATCTGCTGATGGAATGGGAATGGAGAACCTTTTCTGTGTCTCAGGAGATCTGCTCAAAAACCTGTCAGTGTGGTTTGAAATGGATGTTTCACAAGAGCACACCTTTCAAGGCACATTATTGAGTTCCCTTTTCCTCAGAAGTTTGAACTGAATGCTTTTTTATCATAAACTGGTTTGCCCCCACAATAGAAAGACCTTCTGGTTGGGAAGAAACCCCCCTGGAATGTGGTCACTCTTTGATATCCAGGCACAGTGCTCCAGTTTTGCATTTCCCGTGGGTCACTGTTTCCTGCTATGCTGTGGTGAGGCACTGCCACTGCAGGAGGCTGTCTGTCCTCCCCATGGCCACTTTGTCCCTGCGAGGGTGGCCACCATTGTCTCTGAAGCATCCACAGCATTCTGTAGTGCAGTGTTAGCCAGCAGTGTGTTCAAAATGCTTCCAGGTGCTCTGACTGGTATATGGGGATGACATGCTGTGGGAACCAGAAGCAAGGGCTGTGCTCCCTCTGCTCATCAGCTGGGGGTCTCAGTTTAAGCTTTCAGCAACAAATCCATTCTATAGTATGGTTAGGCGTTAGGCTGTACGAGTGCCTGTGTTATGGTGGAAGGGGAGGTTTTCAGGCTTCTGTGCCTGTGATGGGCTTTAGAAGCTACTTTGGATTTATTTTCTGCTTGGCAAAGCAATCTCCTTTATTCATCTTTTTTTTTTTTTCTTAGGGAAAAATCACCCCAATAAAATTACACCTGGTCATCACAGAAAGCTTTGTCTCACCACACCCCCACCTTCCAGGCATGTCAGGTTGCATGGATCAATTGCTCTGTTTTACTGTGTTTCCTAGGCTCCTTCCTAAAGCAAAAGTGGTGCCAACACAAAGTGCTGCTTCGTTTAGGTAGCTGCTTTGCCTGGTGGTAGTAGGGCCTTCTCTTGCTTATGTTCATAAGAAAATATTTTTGTTTTAATAGGAAAACAAATGGACATATATCCTGGCCCTTTGCCCTTGGCCAAGGGGTAAACATTTCTGTGGGAGCTCCTTGTTAAAATATTAGCAGAACTGACTATGCAAAGAAAAACAAACAAAGTGGTCCTGAAGACTGCAGCCTCCACTTACAATCTCAGGGAACAGATTTTTCATAACTGACCTAAAAAAATACTCCAAATCTTTCGTGGAGTTGAATTAATTTTCTTTTTTATATCATATTACCAATCTTTGTGGTGCTAAGTGATGGTTCAGGGCCTGGAGGCTGAGACCTGGGACTTGTTATCATGGGCATGGATAGGACACTTACACTGACATGCCCTCTGAGATGCCTGGTGCATGAGTCCTGAGGATGGAAAACAAGCGGCACATAGGGATTTTGCCTGAGAGTTTTCTTCTCCAGTTGAGCTTCTGTGAGCCAGGAGACCGTAACTGTATGCTCAACCTGTGCAAATCAAGAGGAAGCCTATGGATGTCTAAAATTTCTCAGACACAGTCTAAGTCTCACTGTGCTTCTAAGTAGTCTTGTATGCTGAACTAGAGTTCCCTGCTCTATTTTGTACTGATAGTGAATATTAATCCCCCACATTAAAATATAACAGCACTAATAAACTAAGAAAAGTGTTTTTCTTCCCTTTTATGTCTTCAAGTAAGGTATGAGCAGACTTAGCCACACGTGTTGAGAAATAAATTGCTTTGAAGAAATGAGCTTTATCCCAAATCCTCTCTCAAGAGCCAGAGACTTAAGCAGAAGGTCACTAATCCCCACAGTCAGCAGAGATGATTTAACTTGTTTGTCCTCTTTGCTTTATTAATCTGAGCATAGGTTTGCTTAGTTTCCCTTCTGCACCCTCTGGTTCCTGCCTTCTCTCTCAAACTCCCTGCCCTGACCCATGCCTCTGTGGAAGCAAAACTCACTCCTTTGTATTGATGGTCATTTGCAGCATCCCACCACTACAACTGCCTCCTCAACAGGTTTTCCAAAGCCCTCAGCCTCCTCAGCTTTGCATCTTGTCTTCTTGCTCAGCTCAGTTTTATCTAAAACTCTTAAAGATGATGGAGGGACTCTCATTGATTTAAGTGTCTCATGTCCTGTATGTGTTTGCATGTTTGTCTTAAAATTTTGTGAGAAATATTTTCATTGTTGCTTTTTACACACTGTTGTCACTGAACAACAGAGCCAGCCTCTCTCAGTAGAAAATGCGATCCCCAGACAGCATACATGTGTAATTATGCAGCATCCCCAGGGTCATCTGCAACAAACGCTCCCCAGCCCCGGCTGTTCACTCTTTCTTTTCAGAGGGATTGCATCAGGCTTGAAAAGACTTGGGCAGAGGTTGGTGGTGTTGCCTTAGGAGGCGTCAAAGCTTCAGAGGTTATAGAGTCGGCTGTCCTGATTTTTTTCTGTGTGCTTTTGTTTTGTTCCATGTGAAATCTCTGATTAGAAGGCTGTACCTCATTGCCAAATGCATGCATCTACAGTGGCTGTGCATCTACATTTAATTTGCTGTTCTGACCGCTCTGTAATTCCAAGAGAACAAGCCTGCTGTTTGGGACGGAGTTCTGCCCTCCCTACTCATCTACTGTGGGAACGGCCTGGTTTGGTGGAACAGCCTCATGCCTTGTCATTTACTCCTGAGGCCAAATTGCCAGCAAGAGCCCTTTGCCATCCTGAGTGGGTTTTTCAGCCTGACATGTAGCAATCATAACATGCTCTCAGGTCATCTGGAAACACAGTCAGGATGCAGCAGAACTTAACTTACTGGCAAACTGCTGGAATGCACAAAATATGGTCACTTTTTTCTACCACTGAGACAAAGAGCAGGTGAGGCCTTCATCCACAGCAGCAGTTATTTTCACAGCATTTGCTAGCAGTGTTTTAGACATCAATAATTAAAAATAGAGAAGTTTAAAAACACTAGCAAGGATCATATTGAGCCCATTATTCTCGCTCTTTCTATAATGCTTGTGCCCTTACACGCCAATTTGCGATGTGCAGTCATTCACAGTGTCTCTTCTAATCTGAAAATGTGAATTTCTCTTAAAATTCTGGAAATACGAAGTTTTTTTACAAAGCAGGCTGTGGGCTAAAGACTGGTTTTCATAAGAAAGGAGCACTGAGCTGCTGCAGGAGGAGTCAGTGACTGGAGCCAGGTTACTGGTTTGCAGCAAGATACGTGGCAGGTTGTCCTTTCCAATCCATACTGTCTGACATGCCACAAGTCCTGGAAAGGCACATCTCCTCCAGTCTTCATTTAAATGTTTTGGGTTTTTTTTTCTCATAGCATTGGCTTAAGCAAGCAGCATTCCCATTCTCAGAAGGGTTTTAGGGCTGGTCTGCAAGTAGGTGATGATCATATCTTCTTGCCAACCTCAGGTACCTTTGGGTGTAATGACTGCTGTCCTCAAAGATACACTAGGACTGAGCCACCACCCTCCAGATCTAAAAGCATTAACAGTGGCAGCAGCTTAAAACCTGCTTATCCCCTGTCACTGGGAATCAGGCCTAGCTGGGGAAGTACAGGAGCAGGAAGGGTGAAAGATGATGATGATCAGGTGTCAGTTCCACAGGCAGTGGCTGTGCTTGACATCAGTCTCAGAGAGATGACTTGTCAGCATGAACCTCCCATCTGTGGACATGAGTGAGCGGATAAATATAAGAAATGTACGTGTGATCAGCAGAGAAACAGGTATATAACTCCAGAGACAGATTCTGGCATGGATGGCTTTGGAGCCAGGCTTTTTTTTTTTTCTCATGGAGAACTCACTGCTTTTCTGATCTGATGTGATGCTTGTCTCCAGCTCCAAGCAGTATCATACGCTCCTTGAAATTTATTTTTCTCTCTCCTTTCTATAAGGTGGGAAGGGCTTATGTATCAATTGCAGGGTCTGTAGCATCACTCACTATTCTTGCTGCTTTCCCTGGATGAAATATTTGACAGTCAGCAGAATCATTTGGGCGTCCAAAAGGAAGCACTTTTAACAGACCAGTACCAGTTAAAAGGTAAGTTGGCAGGCACTGCTAGAAGGTTTAGGGTATCCCAGGAAGATTTGTACCTACCGAGACAGGACAGGCATAGGCAAATGTGATTATTGGCAGCAAACTTCATCCTAGAGCATCCAAGACTCAGGAAGACCAGCCAGGCTGAAGACTCTTTCACAAGACTATGAGAAACTAGAGATAGAGAGAAAATAAATTTGAGCTTTTTCAAAATGCAACAAAATTGTTGAAATGTGACTGAAGGAGATTATTGTTCCTGCTGATGCCTAACACTCTTTTCTATTGTTTATAAAGGTGGCAAGGGCTGGTTTTTTTCCCTTCTCCATAATAGATATTATAGATAACAGGATGATCTACTAAAAAACCCTAAATCTGGCAAGACAAAGAACTGGTTAATAATGCAATAATTTTGACTGTGTTTTCCTAGTCTATTACTCGATCATTGGAATGGGTGCAGAATAGCAGAGAAGCTATTTGATGAAGCAGAAGTCAGTGATGTCCTCCTTCTCATCCTCAGACATGTTGATCAGTGTCCCTTTGTGCCATGATAACTGAATTATTACTAAATGCTTGTGATTTTTTTAGAGCCTGGGCTGTTTTTGCTCTGTTACTAAAGAGAATAACATGGACATGTGATAACCAATAAACTTTGTTTTATCATCTATCTGAACACAGAGTCCAGGTGAGGAAAATAGGCTAGAGGTTGAGGAATTCCTTCTTGAAAACTCACTGATGATAAATGAAGCCGAATTAGTGTGTGATGTTCTCACTGAAAGTGGTTT